>JBBBWG010031642.1:49818-64368 GCA_037176905.1 Azolla pinnata | reverse complement strand
CCCCAACCCCCCCCCCCCCCCCCCCCCCCCCCCACCCCTTCACTAAAAATCATATACATACTTGCAGTTGCAGGTAGCTAGCTATCTACATTCATGAGATAATAATGGAAGGGCAATCATCTCTGAAACAGCTCGCACTCCATCGCAAATCCCCGCCTCCTCTCCCTACCCGAAGCTCCCAGTCGCTTCACTGCATTCCCTCTCTCTCTCTCTCTCTCTCTCTCTCTCTCTCTCTCTCTCTCTCTCTGTTTAATGTTGTGTACCTCGCTCAGAGAGGACGTGGGGGAGGGAGAGAGAGACAGAGGAATGGAAGGCTCAAAAAAAAAACAGAGAAGAAGGCTGTGTGGATCATTCTGTCTGTCTTGTCTTCCTCCTCCTCCTCCTCCTCCTCCTCTCCTTGGGACTTGTTTCCTCCCCTTTCTCTTTCTTCCTGGACTTGAATCAGACAGACAGACAGACAGACCCCCCTTTGTCGCGCACACCGACCCACCCACCAAACACAGACAACACACGCCATGTCCGTTTCTCTGTGTCGTCTGTGTCGCGTCGCTCTCTGTCGTCTGCGTCGTCTGCGTCGTCGCCATAGCCATAGCCACGCTCGCTGTCTGTGTTCCCGTTTTACACACACCCATCCACCACACGTGTGCACGCCCCACACGTGCGTGGCGTGTGTGTGTGTGTTAGGGTTTAGGGTTTAGGGTTTAGGGTTTAGGGTTTAGGGTTTAGGAAAACCAGAAGAAGTTTTGTCGGCACAAATTCCAGGTTCAATCCGTAGAATCGCATACATACATACATACATACATACGTATAAGTGTGTATTGATATGCACAATGTATGTTGCGGTCGAAACGAGCTTACATCGATTATCACGATCGAAGCTCGTCGACAACGATAGAATCGGACGGCGCTATTACGACAAGAGGAAACACCGGACGAGAACAAGAAGAGCTTGCATCGATTATCACGATCGAAGCCCGTCGACAACGATAGAATCGGAAGGCGTTATTACGACAAGAGGAAACACCGGACGAGAACAAGAAGAGTAGATATGTATTACTAGGAGATTTGGAGGGACAAGGCGCCGAAGACTGGAGTCGAATAACCGAAACGTCAATTTAGTACCGGGAGCCGGAGCCCCTTGTATAGCTCATGCTTGCCACTTGGTATTCATACAAGCATGCCATTTGGCAATCATGCGTGAGCCTGAAAATGATGATGAGCTGGTGTAACAGTTCTCGGAATGTTACGTTACATTCATATGATATGTATAGATCGGTAATAATGAAAATCATAAGAAATAAGATAATATAATGATTAGTGATTATCCCCCTTATCTAAAGGGTCATATGTTCCAAACTCGAGTGAACATTTCATGTGTATAAATTTATTTTGAATATCCGTGACACCAATTGCTTCCTTTTGGCTTTTCATACAAATGTTTCACCTCACCTCGAGTCTCCTTGGTTTTTGGGCCATTAACCATAATCGACTTATAAGGTTGATTTGAATGGTTCAAAGGTAAGATAATGGAGAAACTGGATTGCATAAGGTCATCGAACACATGTGAACACTCAATAAGTCTTAGAAGTTAACCTATATAAAGGGCATTAGCTACCTCCTTTTATTAAAACATTTTGAAGCATCTCAAGATGTTAGCAGTCGGACTTTATATAAAGGGAAAGAATTGGCTACTTCCTTTCATTATAGCATCTTAAAATACTTTAAAGACTCTCTTTGGTGGAGGCGACAATCTCTATCATGGGATCCCTACTTATAAACTTCCTAGGTATGATCTGATGTAATATTCTATAGTATGGGTACTAGAGATGGTATACTTTGGATTCGTTTTTTGTCCTTATGCTCGGGGCTGGCTGTTGTGGTTAATCACCCTTAATCCATTCAATTATGTACTCTACTCTTCTATATAAATAACGCCGCTCATCGTTAGCAAATCCATAATAGTGTGATAGATGGAAAAACGGAATGGAAAACCTGGAAATGAATCGAGGAATCGGTAGAGAATGTCGACGGTAGTTGCTGTTGCTACCTCATCCTCCTTTGTGTCAGCATTATGCTCTCTCTCTCTCTGTCTCTCTGTCTCTCTGTTTAAGTTGTTACACCAACCCTCGCATACGTTGCAATGAAGCATGTCAGACCCACAGGCCACTCCGTTCAGCTTTCCCTTTCTCGTTTCATTGCTCGCCCGTGCCACGTGTATGGCATATGCCGTAAGTAACCATCAAAGATCCTTTATATGCACTTCATCATCGCCATCGCCTTCACCCGTCATCACGCGATGGCTTGCAGTCTCAACAGGCAGTGTGTCCCACGTCGATGATGATGACGACGCCTCGTCACAGGAAGACTGTATGCAATGCTCAACTGTCTAGCAGCATGCTTGTGTAGCGTTTAGTGAAAACACATTTCAGGTTCGGTTTCTCGCTTCTCTTCAGGATCCACTCAATCATGTTAGAGTTTGTTTTTTTCTCTCAATTGAAAGGTCATTTCATTAGTAAAACTAGGGACCCAAATGGCTACAGAGTCAACATATCTAAGACAAATACAACTAGTTAAGAGAGGGAGGAAAGAGCCAACGAGGTGACTAAAATTCCCATTTTATTATGTCACAGTTGTATTGAGCATTATAATCAAATAAATAAAAGAATGAGAGAGGGTCATACCTCGGTAGCAAAGAGGAGGTCTTCATATTTCTTTTAATAATGTTTAAAACCCGAGGTCCTTGGTCTGTTCACACTTTCTTATTTCACGTAAAACAGTTAAATGTCGAATGCAGTCGATCAATACCATCTTTCCAAATCGTATAGCAAAGTGATGCTTGGGCCTTTCCAAAGTTGGATGGCCATATGGTTGCTCGACAATTACTTCACGTCAGCAGCTGCAGACGCAGATTTTAGTCAAGAAATACGTTCGTATATTCGCCTTTGATATTTTGAACGAATGTGAATATTACAATCGCTGGTTGTAGACGACGCAAGAAAAAACAAAAGGAAAGGAATTCCGATTTAATGGTGACATACTCTCCGCGCTTAAATGCTTCAAATCTACGACGGTTCAACATTCGGTTCTGCCCTTGACAATGAAGTCTCAAGTTGGTGGTACCTTTGGAGAGCAGAAATGATAGTAATCCTCTATCAACACAACCAGTCACATCCCATCAATTGATGGCATATCCCGCAGTAAATTTTGTCAAAAGCGAGTGCTTGACCACTCCAAAAAGGCTTGAAACCTTTGATGGTTTGAAATTGATTGCTCGTCTCAGCAATCAAGTCCTGAATCGTTCCATTCACAACCTTAACAACTAACCAGTAAAACTCTCTGCCAGCAGAAGCAAACAAATGGGATGTGACAAGCTTTTATATAGCTTTCCAAAAGTAAAGCCAATTCCAGCAGAGCCTGGATTCAAGAATTGTGGCAGAAATTGGACCGTGGAACCATTGGTTATCTGATACAAAAGGAAATGAGTATTTGTGGCAACTCTACACAATGGATGCTCCAAGTTTGTTCCAGATGCAAGATGTTCTTCCATTCACTGGTATATTTAGTGTCTGATGGCTTTTAAAAACAGCAGCTCCTTTCAGATGGGGCATCCTTCTTATGTGCAGTTGGGTGATGTATAAAAATGGCACTGAGTGTTTTGAACAAATCCAATCGGTAGAGCTCTTGGCATCGATCTATAAACCTTGCCCTTACCATCTTTAACTTGTGCAATTTATAAACCAGATTCTCAATCTCAGTAAGTGATCCATTTGCCTTGTGCAGCATGCATGTGTACACCATTTGCAGTCATAACCACCCTGTTACTGCACATGTCAGGGACTTACCTCTTGACTCATCTTTGCGAGAACATTTGGAAATTACTCTAGCCTGCTCATCGCCACTTTAACACGAAAACATATCTATCTTATTTCCATTTTGATCGCATTGATTTCTCAAGCATCTGATAAAATTCAGATCAACTTCAATCACAGCATCACTCCATTATACTTTGATACCAAAACCATTGCAACAACATAAATTATGATTCGAATATCTCATGACTTCACAAGAATATTCTCATGTCAAGTGACACACCTGAAGGAGGCCCCTGATCATGAGAATCAAGTTGCCACACAAAAGCATCCACAGGATACATGAGGTTAGTGAATATTAATATATACTCAGCTAAGGAGCTCCATGTATTATACACCGCGAAGGAGATTATACACCACCACATCCGTAAATTTACATGTTAGTGGAGAGACTGAAAGGCTTTTAATATGATGCATGTGTGTGTATACAGAGAGAGATAGAGAGAGATAGGATACCATCAATAGGAAAAGAATTTTTGAAAGACCTAGATAGAAAAGAAAAGAAAGAAAATGTTACTCTTATTAGTCTTGAGGCCAACATCAACTTCACATTTTTTCTACACTGCCTAGTATATGTTGTAATAAGACTCATGTTATAATAACGATAGAAAGAACATTTCGTCAAAACGTTCGGAAAGTCTATAACAACTATTTCCTTGCAGTAGTAAGAACAACAGTCTTATTCTAGCATTGTAGTACAAAAGCACCATACCAGGGATTTACAGAACCAGTTCAATCCCATGTAAAATTCGAGGGCATGGGTTCTGACAATCACTATGCTTGCTGCAAAATCACTTGTTTCTTACCGCTGATCATACCAGTCTTACGGGCAAACTCGAAGATGCCACCGGCATCAATAACAGGCTCGGCATCACCAAGAGATTTCAGGGGGAAGGTCTTGTTCTGGGTGTGATTGATGAGGACACATTGTTCAATGTCAAGGGTTACAATATCACCTGTCTTGCATTCGCTGGTAAGGTTCGTCCCTTCTGATTCAATTGGATAGAGCTCACCTGTAGCCACTGAGTTGCGGAAGAAAATACGGGCGTACGATTCAGCAACCACTGCTTTCAGACCTGACTTTCATAGTTTTAGAAATTTCAGTTAAGCACATATGATATATTTCAAAAATATCTCACATATTCTAAAAATAAAGAAATAGAATTTTACTCTAGAAAAGTCCTTGGAGATGTAGTAATTTCTTCATCAAGCAAGTTTTAGGCATAATTCCTTCATTACATAAACTAATTGTGTGATACTTGTATGAAATAGAGAGATCAACAGCCAATAAAATATAAATGCAAATAAATAAAACGAGCATTCAACATATTTTATGTATTTAACCTATTTAATTGTTAAAAAAACTACATCAAGTATGTTTGTTCTAAAGAAAATGTATATTTTAAAAGTACTTAGGATATCTATTCTATATGTACTGTATGCTGAGAATTTTACAGCTATAGACCTGAGGCACCGAGAGCGACCGGTGCATGCTCTCGAGAAGAACCACATCCAAAATTAGCCCCAGCTATGATCACCTTATACTTGGTCTTCATCTCCCCATCCTCCACAAACTTCCCGTGTATGGATGGCAGCCCAGATAATGCTAAGCTACCTAACTTCTCATACTCATCGGGCTTCGATGGTACTAAGGTAAGATGCTCTGCCGGTATGATCTGATCTGTGTCAATGTTGTCCGGCAAGACAAAGCATTCCCCTTTGAACACTTTCTCCTTACTCGAGGATGATCGCTCGCCTCCTGATTCCGCCGATGCACAGATTTCTATGCTCGACCCCCTGACACTACGGCTTAGAGCTAGGCGCGGTAGTGCTGCTGATAATGATGAGGAAGAAGAGGAAGAAGAAAGGCTACTTATCATCATCCTCCGAAGGGATATGGAGCTCTTCTTGCATCCTCGCTGATCAACGAGTGAGAATGCTGAACTCGGGCAGTTCAGAATGGCCAAGATGCTCTGTGAAACAGCTGCCATGGCTCTATCTCACTCTTTAGAACCTAAACCAGGCCGATACCTATTGAAAACACATCCCACACAGGTGCATTTAACAAAAAAAAAGGTTACTGACATGAAACCTCTCTATTTTATACCAGTATATGCAAGAGAACAAGGTATTCGACAATTATTCTCTGTATACTCAATTTCAGACAACCAAATAACTGCGTGCATGCCACTCCATATCCCCAAACAATCACTCCATAGGATGATAACAATATGGAAAAATAGTGGTTTCAGAGTAACAGGTAGACCCTACAGCATACATGTAACAATTGTACCTCCAAGAAACTGGTACGGAGATAGATGCAAATCAATGATTGCAAACACACATAGCTGGCCTGATCTTATTTGCAGATCACTTTGGAGGAAGTCATTTATTCATTGCAGATTTTATGTCACAATGGGCCCTAAAGGGGAGTTATTTAAGCATATGCCTTCTTACTCACAAGCCTCTACAGAAGCAGAAAATCCATTTGGCTGCACACTAAACAGAGCGCCATTTAAAAAAAGAAACTTTTCAAGAATTCTCAGAGTATGCAGCACGAGGATCCACGGCAACCCTAATAGCTTCTTCTTGGGTTATATCCCAATGAGCGACCAAATCATAATGGGCCAGCGTAGATCACACTCACCGTCGCGTTTTAGGACCTCGAGATCCCTAAATTGGGTTTCTCCTGGGCTTCTCATCAATTGAGATTCTTAAGCAGAAAAAAAAGATGTCTGAGAACAGAGTAACCATAAAATCATACAAGGAAAAAAAAAAGTTTTGGAAACAGAGCAAGCAGAATGAAACAGGGAATCAACATATAACATGAGCGGATCATGAGTCATTGTGTGTGTGGAGAGAGAGAGAGAGAGAGAGAGAGAGAGAGAGAGAGAGAGAGAGAGAGAGAGAGAGAGAGCACCTGTGTTGAAATGATAAGACAAGTATCAGCTGCAGACTTCTTTTGCAAGAAACAGAGCAGCAGCAGCCACAACCAAATTTGCTTTTCAATTTCTGCCTATTAACAAAGATACCTCCTAAACCCTAAACAAACTCTTACTGGTTTTGGCCAAGGCTATTTGGGCAATAGGAAGAACTTGCAGCTAACACTGGTGGTGCAAAATCTAGTGCAATATGTGCAAAATCCGGTGCAATATGCACAATACATACATCGATTCGTGTATTACGCATGCACATCCTCTGTGTTTTCCAAATGTTTCTTCTATAGAGCCAAGATCCATGCTCTCAATTCAACACATAAAACTGTCGTGCACCTCGCTGGACATAAAACTCTCGACACCTTGATCCGAATGCTAGTCTTCCAAGCAATTTTACCATTAGTCAGAAGATCAGCATTAGAGCTTTCCATTATTAATCTTTGTGGCGTGCCAAAGCCCTCTTAAAATAAGGTCTCTAATGCATTTTCGTTCATGCTCGCCTGTTTGAATACCACAGCCAATTGTGGCTAGAAACTAGCGTGACATGAAGGTGGAAGACACCATGAGCTATGGTAAAACTTGTGGCAAAAAGCTTCGTGCTCAAAGTTAGCAAGAAAAAACTTTTATGTCAATTCGATTTACAATATCCAAGCATAGATCAAACTCTAGAGCAAGAGTACCATGACTTAGTCTCGGCTAAGAAAACAAAATTAATTGAACAACCTATGGTTTAAACTATTTGGAGTTTGCAAGCAAATAGATTACATTATATGAAAGCACAACATATTTCAGAAATTACACTATACATTCAAAAGATCTCGCATTAATCATTCAAAAAGAAAAAGAAAAGCATTTCTTACATAATAGTTTTCAAGAGGATATACAGGCCTCATATAAAACCAATCAGACAACATAACTTTGGGTGAAGCTTGGCTTGTGTGGAGTCGAACAACATAGCTTTCAGAACAAAAAAATAGTTGAAATTGCTTCACACTACCAAATAACACCGTTGCATGTGAATTTGAGTTCTAATATGATTGTTCCATTATTCAGAATGGGGTATTAGAGCTATGGCATTTCCATCCACTGCTAGCACATTTCCCTGTTTCTTCCAACTTGTGGTAGCAAATTCTACCCTGCCAAAATCAGAATGCAATTAACCAGTCAAAGTGCATATTTAGAAGCAACATGGTATTGTATTCTAATGAATCCTTAGTGTTCATTGAGCCTTAGAGTTTGAGATGCTGGTTCATCATGGTAGCAAATATGATTCAAACCTCAACAAATTATCCCCTTCAGAAAGCCTACCGTCATCTGCATGCCCACATGATGATTATATATACTCCAACTTGAGTTGAAAGTTGGTTTCAAACTTGAATCTCAATAAGAATAAATGTTTGGTTCTTACAACCTAATTCCCATGATCAAATAATATCTTTCTCACCATTTTATTGCAATGTTTCACACTTCGAACCCCATCTAACTAAATGCACGTGCTCTTTTTGTTAAGATGAACAACATGAGTTTATGTGGGCTTTCACCTGTATTTGTCCCGAAAGCTTCTTAAATGAATAACTTTCACTTCAGCATGCAGAAGGTCACCCACGAGTACTGGGCTTCTGAATTCCAAACTCTGTGATATATAAATGGACCCTGGCTGTATCCAGAAAAAAGTTCAGCAGAAATACATCCAATATGCAACTGGAATATCTTATGATTCTAAAAGATTTGGAAACAAACAATACAACCCTACAAAAAATAGACATGATATCATTGCAATTATATTTTTCTTGGAAAAGGCATGCCCTAACACTCACACAGAAAGAGTTTTGAAATGCAGCGATTTTTAGAAAGTTGCATACTTTACAAGCAGATGCTTCGAGCCCATTATGCTTGAAGTGACTGACTTCGATCAAAACAAAGGGTTGGCAAGGCTAGGTATGCAACCTTTGACTAAGAAATCAACGCCCAACCCTCAACTCTACTACCACAGGAAATAGAGTCCAAAAGTGTTTCTGACTTTACCATGTACAAGAAGTTTTTTAAGCAATGAAACATGTTGACCAAATTTAAGAAAATGCGAAAAACCAATCTCTGGCTAAGTCCATAGGTGCAACACCCAAAGAAATGGAAATATTTTTAAGAGTTATCATAATTTTATATTTACAACCAGTAGTCACCTATCAATTGGTAACTTGAGGTATCAGCGGTATTGATCATCAATCCCCTAAATATAAAAACATAAGAAACAGGAATGGTGTCCCTAAATATTGTTGACACTATTGATGATTATTGATCTCCTGGTGTGACATATAAACACACATTAATCTGATTTTAATCCTAAGCATGAGAATATGAAAAACAATACTTACGAAATTTTTGCCAATGATTGCAGAAAAAATCCCAGCATGTAAGAATTCTGGAACCACACAATTTGAAAATCCTTGACGCTGAGCTTCACAGAGATCAAAGTGAATCGAGTTCACAAGCTTGCAAAGACGGCAAAAAGAACTCACATCCAGCTCAGTATAGCAACGATCAAGCGAGATTATTTTTCCTTCAGATAGTTTAGAGGATGCTCCTGCAGAGGATGTTGATGAAATAAACGACCTCAAAGCCCAAGGCTTAGAGTGAGATCCCCCTGCAAATAATAATCTTTAGATAGTTTACTACAGATCAAGTCAATGAGTGAAATATAGGCCCTCTCCTTGGAATACCTAAGATGGTGACGAGCCTCAAGCCTGAGGAGGGTTTCATAACTACCAAAATGGCTAGATTGACATGTTAAGGGAGTGAATCGCCTGTTCTGTAAGTAATGAAAATGAGTAATGCTAATCAAGATGAAGGAAAATACCCAAGAGTTTGTGCAGTGTTCGATACTATTTGTATTATTTATTCCATATAGGTCATAAAATTCATGATTCAACATAAAATGGCATTACAAGGAAGGGTTTTCGATGTAAAATATATAGTTGTATGGTTATTTTTCAACAAAGATCATAATATAATCTTAGAGGGAGACCCCGATCACATGATCAAAGGAAAGCTCTAGATAATGCCTTAGTGTAATCCTCCGCTACTCTGATAGATAATATAATGCCTTAGCCCTGTGTCGCAATGAATTATAAGCTCTAGATAATGCCTTAATAATGTTACTCTGATACTCTAGCTAATACGTGTTACCTTGCTGTATGGTTGCCTGATTCACTGTATGGTTGTTTTGATTCCATAACCATTATAAGCATAAAACACACATAGACACATATATATATCGTGAAATTCCATGAGAACAACACCAGCTTGGGATATATCAATTGCCGTTCTGACTGACGCATCTTTACAAAATTATCTAATGCCAATACACATACAAATCTAGGACTGTTTTTAACGATAGAAGACCCGAATGATGTTAAAAAAATACTTTGACATATATGTCTTTGCATATCCCACTCTACTATTTCCTCATCCTTCAATTTAGTGCAACCATGAGGTAAGATGCAGCATCAACAAGAACCTATGTCTTACACACAGGAGACGTGTAAATAGCATTCTTGATGGCTATATACAAGACCGTATCCAGAAGCCTGACAATTTGGTGGGCTTTGAGGAAAAGCATCAGCGTGTAATCCTCTGCTGCGTTGCTATGAATTATGAGCAGGGGAAAGCATGCATTCATTACAATGTAGACGAATACATTGATGCATGGATACACCGAAACATACAGTTATACACATATTCATAGATAGATAAGTAGATCTTTTGTGCTGATCGAAGGGGAGAGAGACAGAGACAGAGAGAAATAACAGAAAGGAGAACGTACATAACCTGGCATCCTCTGCTATACTCTTCCTGTACTTCGGCGAAGAAACCAGAAAATCGCCCATCATAACACACTGAGAAGATTGTGTAGTAAAGCAAGTTCCTTAATTTCGCGAAATGCCCCTTGGTCATCCACATATGCCCATCTATACATGTATGTATATACAATATGTATATATATCTTTTCCCCTATCTCATCAATTGATTAACTGTTCAATTCATCCCCTTGCGGATGATTTGTACAAATTACTAATCACGTCAAAGCTCACAAACATTGCGCTTAGAAATTGGAACAACAAACATTGCGCTTAGAAATTGGGACAACGTACATTGCGCTTAGAAATTGGAACAACAAACATCACGCTTTGAAATTGGAACAACAAACATTGCGCTTACAAATTGGGACAACAAACATTGCGCTTAGAAATTGGAACAAGAAACATTGCGCTTACAAATTGGAACAAGGAAAAGAACATAGCATATTACAAGGGACCAGCAAATTGGAACAAGAATATGCTCAAATTTGCAAGACGCCGATTACAAAATAAGCACACATTTCCACTCATGCACAATATATTTACTTTCAAGTAGCCCCTTGAGCACAGGTATCATAAGATTTCAGGGCTAATTCCAGAGAGCAGTAGCTCCTTCGGTCCCATCTCAGGCTATAATTGTACAGTACATTTTGCAAATAATACAAGGTGATGCAATGCAAAGCTTTATCCACAACCCAATGTAATCGTTGCATCATCTTGTGGTGCATCCAGCAAATCTAATTACCATCACATTGTCACTAATTTCCCGTGTTAGAAATCATATGCCACCATCACCATGTCTTGTTCTTCCTATTACGCCCCTACATCAAAACAGGACCCCACTTTCATCCATGTTTTATAGAACCTGGCTTACAGGCCACTGGCTTCAATGGCAGTTTTCAATGTTTCTGCCTCTTCCTTCATGCCAGCAGCTACAAAAATGTTCATCATCAAAGCATAAGCTGAAGCACAATGCCTATCCAGCTGTACCGTCTGTTCAAAAGCAGATGTGGCCAACTTTACATGACCCCATTTTCTACAAGCAGCTAGCAAAGCAAGCCAACCCGAAGCACAGTCACATGGCATAACCTTGATCAATGACATTGCATTCTCAAAATGCCCTGCACACCCTAACGCCATCACCATGCCGGTTTGATGCTCTAACTTCAACGTCAATCCATACACCTTGGACATATTCTCAAAAAGCATTTGGGTCTCATTTAAAAGACCCAAGTGGGTACATGCACTTAGAAGGCATAGAAAAGTTGTGTGATCTGGAGTTACACCTTCACTTTGCATATGCTCAAAACTGTTCAATGCTTCTTGGGCATGACCTTGTTGGGCATAGCCTCCTATCAAAGCATTCCAAGAAATGACATCTCTAATTGGAAGCGCTTCCAGTACTTTTTGCGACTTTTCAAGCACACCGCATTTAGCATACATATCCACCAAAGCAGTGCCAAGCACACAATTGTGCTTTAGTAAGCCTTGATTAAGAACCTCCTTGTGAATTTGTTCTCCCTTTTCCAGATATCCTGCATTACCGCAAGCTTTCAATACAGAAATGAAGGTAACTGAATTAGGAGAGAGGCCTTCACTTTGCATTCGCTCGAAACAGTTCAATGCCTCTTCAAATTGCCCTTGTTGAGTGTGTCCTGCTATTAGAGCAGACCATGAGACTACATCTCGGACCGGAAGCTCCTCTATTATTTCATGTGCTTTTGCAATTGCCCCACATTTTACATACATGTCCATGAGGGCATTGCCAAGCACAATATCCTTCTGAAGGAAACCACTATTCACAATCTCATTGTGGAGTTCTTTTCCCTCGGCTATAGTCCCCATGCTACCACAAGACTTCAATAGACAAATGAACGTTACTATATCTGGAGAATAGCCCTCTCTCCTCATCTTCCCAAAACAGTTCAATGCTTTATGACCTTGCCCATGTTGAGCATACCCAGTGATTAGGGCAGACCAAGTCACCAGATTACGGGCAGGAAGTTTATCAAACACTTCTTCTGCTTTAGCAAGCACCCCGCATTTAGCATACATATCCACCAATGCAGTGCCAAGAACAATATCATTATCCAGTAAACCTCTGCTGACAATGTCCTTGTATATTTTCTCTCCTTTGTCTATAGCTCCCATGCTCCCACAAGCATTGACAATGCAAATAAACGTCACTACATCTGGAGAGAGGCCCTCCCTTAGCATGAGGTCATAACAATTCAATGCACTATTAAATTGCCTCTGCCTAGCATACCCTGTAATCAATGCATTCCAAGCAACCACACTTTGAGCAGAAAGCCCTTCAAGCACTTCTTGTGCTTTTTCCAGCATTCCACATTTGGCATACATATCCACCAATACATTCCCAAGCATTGAATCTTTCTCCAATAACCCTCTGGTTATGATTTCTTGATGAATATGCCCACCCTCTACTGCAGCCCTTGTAGTCCCACAAGCTTTCAAGATGCTAATAAAGGTTATTGTGTTTGGAGAGAATCCTTCGCTCTGCATCTGCCTAAAACAGTTCAATGCTTCATCACATTGGCCCCACTGAGCATAACCAGAAAGAAGAGCGGACCATGACACTATTCCACGAACAGGAAGCTCCATTAACACTTGTTTTGCTCTAATCAGAAATCCACATTTTGCATACATAGCAACTAATGCATTGCCAAGCCCTGTGTCCTTTTCCAGAAGTCCCCTACGGACTACTTCATAATGGATTTGTTTACCCTTCTCCAAAGCTTCTATGTTTCCGCATGCCTTCAGAATGCTTGTGAAAGTTACTGCATTTGGAGCAAGACCTTCGCCTTTCATCCACTCCAGACAGAATAATGCTTCATGGATTTTCCCCTCTTCTGCATATCCTGCAATCAATGCCGACCATGAAACTATATCTCGAATAGGAAGCTCTTCAAGCACTTGCCGAGCTTTTACAAGCATACTACATTTGACATACATATCAATCAAAGCATTACCAAGCACGATATCTTTTTTCAGCAACCCCCTACTCACAATCTCATCATGAATCTCTTTTCCTTTCTCAATAGATCGTATATTCCCACAAGCTTTCAAAATGCAAGTGAAAGTGACACTATCTGGGCAGAGACCCTCATTTTCCATCTGAGCAAAACAATTCAAAGCTTTATCACCTTGTTCATGTTGGACATACCCTGAGATCAGTGCAGACCAAGCAACTACATTGCGGATGCTAAGATCTTCTAGTACATGTTGTGCTTTTGAGAAAACCCCGCATTTGGCATACATTGTGATTAAACTGCTGGCCAGGACAGGGCTCTTTTCAAGTAAGCCTCTTTCCTGAATTTCAGCATGTAATTTACTGCCTCTACTGAGATCTTTCTTCTTTATGCAAGCTTTCAGTGAGGCTGCAAATGTAGATTCAGACTCGGTCATAACGTTAACATCTTTTTCAGGTTTCTCCTTTATCACCTCTTCATACATTAACAAGCTACACGGTCTCCTTTTCAGCTCTTGAAATACCCAAGGGGGATTATGAAAGAAATCAACCCATAAGGATTCATGACTATTTATGTGTTTGAGATCCGGAAATCTAGAGCTTTTCTGTAGAAGACAAGACAAGTCATCTTATTCATATTATCGTGAGGAAACAGGACCACACATAACTGAAAAAACCTATACCTATATTATCTTGAACATCCATTAGATTTTTCCAATTGCCAATCTGAAATATTTATGAACACAATCTAGAAGTAAAACTTTGAGCTAAATTCTTATATATTTTGGGTACCCTCTGCAAAATTCTTGAATATATTGAAATAAGAAATGAACATTAAAAAAGAGCTGTTCATCTAGCAAACACGAGTATGGTAGAGATATTCACACGAGCATGGTAGAGAT
>JBBBWG010031642.1:3242-49718 GCA_037176905.1 Azolla pinnata | reverse complement strand
ATGGTAGAGATATTCACACGAGCATGGTAGAGATGTTAGTCTACTTTTCGATCACATGTCCAACAGTAGGGGAATGCCCAAGGGAAAAATTGGCCAATGCTTTGGAGCATGCCACGTACAAACAAAAGAGTAAGGGATAGCAAAACAAGACCTCCTCACTCCTGTAAGAAGCTTTCAATTGTTTCGGCCCATTTGGGTTCCAAAGATAAAAAATTTGGCCTCCCAAGTATGAAATTTCTTCCTCCTCTTTCTCTAGACTCCGTAGAATGAGAATGCATCATCGCATTACCACATGAAAAAGATTTCGCATGAAACAAAAGCATCATCATCAACATGTCTCATCCTACAAAAAGCATTACATTCTCACCTTTCGACAATTACAGCGCCACATCGAAGGATCGCTGAAGTAGTCCTTCCACAGACGATCCACGATCATGCATCGTTCCGCCATGTCCTCCGACTCGGAGCTCTCAGCCATGTGATTTCCAGAGTACGATCAGAGGACACCGTATCCGTGCCCACAAAGTCATGGTGTGAGGGCGTCGGTTTGCAGGAGGCAGAGCCTCTTCTTCCTCCACCAAGGAAACGGATTTGTGGACGCCATCGGCGCCGGATAAGCACAGCTGGTGCATTGTCGGCTCTCCCCGTTCTCTCGAGCCTGTGTTGTGCGCAACTGTTCTCTGCTCTGTTCTTGTCCAAATCGCCCAACAACCCAACACTCAATTCCACAGCTCCCTCAAATATTTACAATGAATATATGAATCAGTCTTTAAAAGGTGCAACATATGCATACATGTATGTATGTATGTATGTATGTATGCATGTTGTTGAGGATGTATACAGAGCAGACCGATTCTGTTTAGGTTTGGGGCCGGGGCTCATGGCCTACGCGGCGCAACTGAAGAAGCACCACGCTCGATTCCAAGCTGCCGTTCTGCGTAATCTCTTCGACTCTCCTACTCCTCCTCCTCCTGCCTCTGCTCCAGCACCGACAAGCTCGAGGACTTCTGAAATCCTGGTGCGTCTCTGGACAGGGACAAATCTTTAGGGTTTTGGCTTTATGGTTGATCCTTTCTTTCATGCACGGGCATGCCTTATGCCTTTCTGTGTATCGCCTGCAACTGTCTATGCAGTATGTGCATGCCTGCGCATATCGTGTGCGGATGTTATATATGCATTTCTGTGCGTGTGTATGCATCAATATTCATGGATCTGAATCTGATCACTTCTGTCCACCCAAGTGTCAATACAAAGCACTCTGAACGGTGTGGAAGCACTCCCTGGGCCTCATGCGTTTATGTGTCTTCCAACTACATGAGCAAAGAGCAGCACTAGTTTCCATGGCCATGTTTCCCACAATCTTTGTACTAAATCCCAGAAGTCATGCGCAATGCCCTTCTTAGTGCATTTCTTAGTATCTTATATGATACAAATCAGGCATTGGCTTGGTGTTGGGTCAGTTTCATTGAAAGTAGGATTTCATTGAAGGTTTCATTTCAAATGAGGTGAGAAACAAATTTCAATTTCTTTTTTTGACGCTTTTGAGGACATGGTTTTGAGTTGGATAATAGGTAAAAACAGTTGATGAATTCGTTCCAGTTTAAAATAATCGAACTGCTAAAACATTTGGAAACTAAACCAAAACAAAGTGTATATCCCTGGAGCAGAACTGAAACAAATCAGACCTGTTGAACCGTTTGAACCACTTCAACTGTGTAAATCTTGGCTTCAGACCCTTGAAATACCATACCCTTGAAATTACAAGTCTATGGTTTCCAGTTTGGTTTCACTGAACTGTTTCCAATTCCTTATTTTAGCAACCATGTATAAGGCAATTTTCCGTCTTTTCCTTGATTCAGATTGACGCTCTTCCACCTAACCCTGATCACGGATCAATCCAGTCTGAATATGAATCCACTCAAATGCTCCGGGATGAGATTTGTTTCCATGAAGCCCCACAAACTACAGAGCCAGATAGCCATGTGACTGAAGACTTCTGTGATAGTAAAGGTATGCGAGACCTCCTAGTTCTTCCTGCTTGTTCATATTTTGTTGGTTTCTTGAGGATTGTAGGGCATGTTTGTTGTAGAGACTAAAATAACCAAGCCATTTCTCACAAGATCCCAGCAGAGAAGATTAAAGCTAAAAAAGCTTAAAGAAAGCCTAGTTGAATCTGGAGAGAGAAAGAGATTTGTTGGACCTCTGCTACCAATCTCCATGGACATGGAACATGGACAGAGTCTTTGTGATTCTATTGGAGCAGTGGAGGCAGAAAACAGAGATACCAAAGAATATCAATTTCAAGCAGGGTTAAATACATGCATTGATCTGGAATATGAAAAAGAAGAAGAGTTGTGTAAGCCTGGCACTCATATGGAAATCAGCGCTGAAACAGATGGATGTGATACAAGGGTATCCTTGAGTAGAACCAAAAAGCGGAGGCTTGCGAAGAAGAAATGGTCCAGCGATGTTAGCAGGTTTGTCTCTCTGTGATTTTACACGTGAACTCTGTTTTCTTTTTGGAGTATATAAGTTGAGTTGGTCTAAGATATTTCATCCAATCAAATCTTCAGGCATTTGCAGCAGGGTTCCATATTTACAGCAGAGATCAAGGGAGAATCCTTTATCATTAAAAAGGTATAGACAGCTTTGGAACAGCAAAGGTTTATTCGGTCAATTTCAAAGTATAAACAGAGGTTTGCATCATGGAGGATATCCGGTTTCCATTATCGAGCTATGTTCCTTCGGTTAAAGGGTGTGGAAATCATGTATATAAAAATGTGTTGCACGAAAGGTGTTGATCGAAACAGTTAACCATTCATTGTGATTATAATTACAAACCTCAATCATGTCTAAGAAGCCTACACTATATGTATGTATCATTTAATTGAGCTCCCTCACAAAGCAAGCTTCATTTTTTGTTTGTGCTGTTCTACTCCTATGGTGTACCATTGTTACACAAGTATTGTATAATCCAAACATGGCCATGCAGGTTATTCACACACCATGCTGCAAAATTATATGACACCTGAATTTGGGAACGCACAAACACGAATTTTTATTTCAACTGCCATTTTCAATCCCATTGCTTTGTAGTGTAGAAGAGAATGGCAATGCCTGAATTCAACTGGGCTTAAGATATTCAAGTAAGAGGAAGGCTTGCAGTTAAGTCCATTCTGACAAAGGAAGTGGAATGATATGCGTATTCTTTCATGGGTTCTGGAGCGTTTCCTTCCTACTACCACTGTCAGCCAATTTGTGGACTACCACAGCTCAATTCTTATATTAGCAAAGACATACTCTCAACCCAATTACTGAAGTCACCAGTAAATACTTAATGCGGGATTAGGCCAAATGAACGTGTTAAAAAGCCTTTTCCTTAATTTAATCACTACCATAATCCTGCCGGGATATCAATTTATCATTCGTGTTGAAATCATAAAAGTTAGGCTGAATGAAGACAGATCTGACGCGTGCATGCCTGCTTCATTACTCACATCCTGGCAAGTAACGTAGTGTTACAGTATTCGTTAACTTACCTCCTGACTACACACATCACCATCAGGAAGTTCTTTGGGCATTGGTAATTAGCGAAGTTTTTACCGCCCAGCGATGCATTCATCCAAAGTCTTCAGATAATCTGAGGCCTTAAGATGAAATTAATAGCTTGGAGCAGACATAACATGTTAAGGCATAACATGGACCAGACATAACATGGAACAGATATGAAATCTTTGTTTGTGGTGCTAATGCCTCGAGTACACAGGAGAAACCGATCAAGATTTCAAGCTGATCCAACTTTTCAACACATAATCAGGGTGAAGGACAATACAGGAGCACCAAGGACCGAACCAAATGCATTGCATCATTGCGACAAGACCGGGACTCCTAAACTCAACAAAACGCCCAGCACGTCTCTCCTCCCACAGGATACAAGCGCTTTGCAACAGAACCCAACTGCAGACCCGACAGCGACTTGATCCAGATCACAGCTAAAACGATCTGAAGCACATGCCGCACGGGCGAGAGCCGCGCTCTCTTCGCTAATCGTGCAGGTTTCCTCTTCGCTAAACAAACCGACAGCAAATGTAGGAAGCGTGGTAACTGGAGAGATCAGATGTGTAAGAGTTTCACAACCAGCCATAACGCTTCCAGATCAGATGCAATCTCGATGTGAGCTACAGCCAAAACGGATGGAGGCCAGCAGGAGAAAGGTGCAGGGGAGGGAGGAGCACGACATTCACCTCGTACAGCAGCTCATTTCAGGCTATGGCGAGACCGAGAAGGACCTGCACCTGCAAGCGCCACACAGATGATATAGCAGGGAATTAGGGTTTCGGAAAGATGCGTTTCACACCTGTCCGGACACAGACTGGTTGTAAAACTCCACAGACTCAATTTTTGTTTTCTCTACTGTTTTGCATTGCAGCTCTTAAGATGACACCTTAAGAATGAGAAGAAAACAGTACTGCACTTGACTTTTTTTTTCTTCTCTGCTCTCTTCGGATGCTTAGCCTCGATGATGATCGGTCGTCGTCGACACCTACCGACTGATCGGATCGGTTATGGGGCATAAATAAAGCCAGGAACCGATTTTATAAGGCTGATTTTTTCGAATGGTTTACCCGGGTGCGAGAAGTGGGAATCGGTCATCCTAGGAGTGGAAAAAAAAACAAACCCACATCTTGAAATTGCACACATGTGAACACACCTAGTGGTCAGGGAGACATGAAAGTTTGATGTATATATATAAGACTAGCTGCTTCCATTTATTACGGTATCTTGGGACCGCTATGAAGACTCTCTTGGTAAGGCTAGACTCTCTTGGTAAGGCTAGACTCTCTCTCATCGGATCCTTATCTGTGAGCTTCTAAGGTATAATCCAAGGGAATATTCGTTGATATAGGACACAGATGACATTTTCGATTCGTCTTCGGTCTTTCACACGAAGGTGGTTGTTGTGGTTAATCACCCTTAATTCGGTCTATTCTCTCTAATATTCTCTAGTTTATGGTTGGTGGATCGATCGTTTGGGAACAGGAGGAGGAACATTACGCTTGTCATCAATAGGATGGCGAATCTTGGCATCAAGAATGGACCCTGTTTCCGTAAACGCCACAAGCTCCACCCCCCCTGCTCTCTTGAATTGCGATCAAGCCCATTCATGACTATGAATGGCCTCCTCAAAAACCTTCGATGATTCGAATGTGGACGAATTCTGGGCCGATCCATTCCATGCATGGACCCCTTTATTCCCTTCCGATCGCCGCTTTTAAGTTCTAACCCACAATTGGGTTTGGTAATCATGTATGCAGCTCCAGGCAGGCCAATCAGAGCCCACCATGTGCATTGCATGCTGTAGGAGGGCCAGAGCCCCAAACCCTAAACATCAGGGCAGCCATCCATGCATGAATCGATAATCCGATTCAGTCGTCCAAAGCAAAGCACATCATCAATGCCGAACCGATGATGAACAGCGACGTGAAGCATGTGCAAACCAAGTCCAATGCATAGCGTTGCAATCAAACCTTGGCTAGGAGGGCATCTGCACTTCAATAATCGGCACAGATCATCATCATCGAAGAAGTAGTAGCAGTATTAGTAGGGGACATTGGGACCACGTGTTTTGACTTCGATACGTGTTGCTTGCTTTGCTGTGGGATTAGGCAACAAGCAGCAGATGCCCAACAAACAGATCGCCCCGAATCCTTGACACCGAAATGCGCGCAGAAATGACGGCATATTCCACGGCATTGTCTGCCACATTGCACACAGCAGCAGCATCTGATGGATCATCTCTGCTCGATTGGATCGGGCATCTGATGGATCATCCCCATCCTCGCACTCAAAGTCCAATTCCCAAAAGCAATATTCGATTCTGGCTTCGATCTTCTCCATTCGCAACCCCCTCCCCCGCAACTTTCAAACCATGTGCTCATTGTGGTCACACTGCTAGCTACCTACCATCTTGACAAAAAACAGAAGCCATGAACATGTGCAAGCTCAACATTTGCCGAAGAACAAAATCGGTGTTCTGAATTCTTTCTTCAATTCATTTCCAAAGTTTCCAAAGTCAAATTTCCGCTCGCTCGGCAATGTGCCAAAGCAAAGCTTCCATGGGAGGACTTTTCTTTATGATGATATACAGAGCAACCTGTTGCCCAAAGAGTGTTTTGGTTTCAGAAATCCACTAAAGCATTTTACAGAAAAAGAAACTCCATAGCTGACCCTGATCTTCGATGCCGCGTGTGTTCCGTTCCCCGGTGGAAGAAGAGGGGAAAGACAGCTAGCAAGAGCTGATGCCAATCCACACATGCACAGCTTCTCGGGTAAAAGCTGCCATGGCCAAGCTTACAATGCTGGTTATGTGGTAGCATTCGACGAAAAGGCCGCGCATACATCGGTAACGAGATGCGACAAGAATCCCAGCTAGCACGTTGCAGCTGATGGATTTAGCCCCAAATTCTGAAGCTTGGCAACTGGATCTGGGGATCAATGGTTCTGGACATAAGAGAGCTCGCCGCGATGGAGGCCAAGCTGCATCAATCCGAAGCTTCGGCTCTGTGCGATGTACGATCCGCCTTTGATCCAGCTGCACCCTTCGTTCACGCCATCTTGATCACTCTCCCCAGCAGCTTGTCGATCGAAGGAATGCGCAGGTGCGAATGAAGGGTCCTCCGAGGAGCTCTGGGAAGGTTGTGGTGGTACCCAGATACCTCCTAGCACCACCAGTTGTGGTGTACTTTGGACTTTTGCCACCCGTCCACTCGAGAACACATCAGACCTCCTTGTATGTAGCCGATACTTCTGAAATCCCGAGTCGGATCCATACACAACAACAACAACAACAACAACAACAACATGCTGTTAGATTCGGTTTCCCCAATCAGGTTTCTGAGCAATTCAGCCAAATCTAGGCTTTGTTTGCTTTTGGAAAAAACAGAATTCTGTGTCAAAAACACTCTGGGGTTGCTTCTCTTCCTTCCTCAAATCTCACCTGCAAATGGCTCTTCACTTCGTCATTCGTTAGCCCATCCACCTTCATTAGCTCGCGGATCAGTTTCGGAGTGGCAACTGCACGAGCCCCAAAGAAGCAAATGTCATGTTAGACACAGGATTTGCATCCATTTTCTTGCTGTGTCCTGCCTAGTACAGGGCACAGAAATAGCTAAAGCAATGTGGTCAGTCGACGTAGGCAGGTCCCCATTACAACATGCATGGTGGTGAGAACTTCAGCCAAAATAGTGCATGTTTGGTCAAAATAAAGCGAAAATAGTCCCCCAAAATGCATCACAAATCCATGCTATCTAAGATATCAAGGCACCCATTTATTTGCTGTGTGAATTTCCTAGCTAGTACAGGGCAGAGAAATTGCTAAAGCAACGCAGTCGATCGACATAGGCAGGTGCCAATTACAGCATGCATGGTGGTTGGAACTTCAGCCGAAATAGTGCATATTTGGCCCAAATAGAGCCAAAATAGTTCCCCCTAATGTATCACAAATCCACGTTACCTAAGATGTGAAGGCAACCATTTTCTTGCTATGAATTGTCCTGCCAATACAGGGCAGAGAAATAAATAGGTAAACCAATGAGGTCGATCGATGCAGGCAGATTCCCAATACAGCATGCATGGTGATCGGAACTTCAGCCAAAATGATGCAATTTTGGCCAAAATAGAGCCAAAATAGTCCCCCCCGCAAATGCATACGCAAATCCATGCTACCTAAGATGTGAAATGATTTGGCATGACAAAACTTCATGTTCCCTGAGAGCTACAGCTTCTTCGAGCTTCGCAATACGACAATTCGAGCTTACATTCTCCTTCGACACACGCAGACAAATACTTTTGGATAGTTTCCGAGGATGTTACACAAATCTGGGTAAGAATGCATGATTACCTTCTGACCCGCCCAAGATTTGGAGAGCATGTAGAAACTTGTGGTGGAGCTCCGAGGACCAACACCGTCTGCGCTTCCTCGAGGCCGACTCATCCGGGGCTCCTCCGAAGCCATGGGCCTTGTCCAGTGACGATGGTAGCGACGACGACGACGATGCATTGGTGTGGTGCTTCTGTTGGTTCTGCTCTTCTACTTCTCCCGATGAGGTGCGATCGAGCTGATGATGGGTCTCATCGCGGGCAACAGTAGGATGTATGCTGTCGAGGTAATGGTGTGCTAAGACGGGCGGAGAATGGTCATCGTCCTTGCGAGCCTGCAGCTTCGAGAACAATGGCTTGATCGCCATGGCTTCACCACCATCTTCGGCACTGCTTGTAGTAGCTGTTGTGGCTGTTGTTGTGGTGGTGGTGGTTGTGGTAGTGGTGGTGGTAGTTGCTGTTGTTGTAGCAGGGGAGATGTCGATCATCTCTGTAGCAGCTTGCCGATGATCTTTGACAGGGAACGGAAGGAAAGCGCCTCGGGGTCTCTTCAGCGAGGCGAGGTCTGGATTCTGGACAGGATCGTTGCTCGCAGAGCTGCTGGATATGGATATGGGGCTCGCTCGTTTCTTCGTCAGTTGTTGGGGCTTCTTGTTGCTCATTATGGACGACAAGATCTGAGAAAGCTCCATAGCCAAAACACAAAACGCACAGAGAATCACTTCCATAGCTTGATATGCTAAAGTTAGGGTTTACAGTTGGGGCTTCTTGTTGCTCATTATAGATGAGAAGATCTGAGAAAGCTCCATAGCCAAAACACACACACGGAATCACTTTCATAGCTTGATATGCTAAAGTTAGGGTTTACAGACAGAAACACACACACACGGAGAATCACTTTCATAGCTTGATTTGCTAAAGTTAGGGTTTACAGTTGGGGCTTCTTGTTGCTCAAGATAGATGATAAGAAGAGCTCCATAGCCAGACCATACACAATCACTTCCATAGCTTCTTCACATGCCCCGTGACTATGTGATAAGATTAGGGTTTACAGAGAAAGACAGGGAAAGTACCTCTTGCCCATGAGCATAGGCCTGCGAGGGGCTCCAGAACCTGGTCTCTATCCGCTCTTTCGGTTCTGACTGATCCAAGCGCCCACTGTCCTTCTCCTCTCTCGGGCGCTGCTTCATCTGGTCTTCTTGAGCCAGCGACCCCTCCTTCTTCGCGAGCGATGGCATCACGATCTCCTCGTGATGGTCCACCAGGATGGACTCGGACGACTCTGGCCTCGTTGCGGCTTGGTCTGCTCCGTGATGCTTGTACGTCTCCGAAAGCTCGACCTTGGAGCTCTCGATGGCTATGGATTTGGTCCGAGAAGAGGGGAAATCCCATCAGAAAGCAGCAGAGAAATTGCAACATCAGGAAGAAATGCATTCTATGTCACAGACGCAAGCCCATGTCTAAAGAAAGGAAGCAGAAGAGAAGGATCTCAGGAGATGTATGTATGGAACTAGGGTTTGTGTGTGAAGAAGGAGCAGGCTGACATGGCTTGATGAAGAAGAAACTCATCCGAAGGAAAAACAGAGTATGCATGCATGAAGCATGATGAGGAGGTTCATGATTAGGACCAGTGATTAGGGACTAGCTCATTGATTAGGACCAGTGATTAGGGACTAGCTCATTGATTAGGACCAGTGATTAGTGGGTTCATGATGAAGGACTAGCTCATGAGCGGAGGAGAGTGGTTGATGAGGAACTTGTGATCAATGATTAGTGGTGGAGGGTGTCCACGATTAGGGACTAATGGCTAGTGATGAAAGACAAATCATTCATGCTTCGGTGGCTAATGCGCAGTGATTGAGGGCAAATTACTCGGGATTGGTGACTAATGCCTAGTGATTAAGGAAAAAAACGTTCACGAGGAACTAGTGATCAGTGATTAGTGGTGGAGGGTGTCCATGACTAGGGACTAATGGCTAGTGATGGAGGACAAATCATTCATGATTCGGTGGCTAATGCGCAGTGATTAAGGGCAAATCATTCAGGATTGGTGACTGATGCCTGGTGATTAAGGAAAAACGTTCATGATTAGGGACTAGCGGCTAGTGATGAAGGGCAAGATCATCCGTGATTACTGACTAATGGCTAGTGATTAAGGACAAATCATCCATCATCAGGGACTAGAGGCTAGTGATGAAGGGCAAGACCGTCCATGATTATGGCTAACGGCCAGCGATTAAGGACAGATCATCCATGACCAGGGACTAGTGGCTAGTGATCAAGGGCAAGATCGTTCGTGATTAGGGTAAGATCTGTCATGATTAGGCACTAGCGGCTGGTGATTAAGGGCAAGACTATTCATGATTAGGGACTAATGCAAGGGCAAGATCATTCATGGCTAGGGACGAGTGGCTAATGATGAAGGGTAAGGTCAATTCAAGATCAGGGACTAGCGGCTAGTGATTAAGAGCAAGATCATTCGAGATTAGAGACTAGCGGCTAGTGATTAAGGGCAAGGTCGCTCAAGATTAGGGACAAGTGGCTAGTGATTAAGGGCGAGATCGCTCACGATTAGGGGCTAATGCATAGTGAATGAGGGGCAAGATCATTCATTAATTCTCGTTACCGGAATCGAGGAGCTGCATGCACAGCGGCAGCTCGCGCTTGAAGGCCTCGATCTTCCGCCGCTCCTCTTCCAGCGATTTCAGATACGTGTGGATCCGGTCGATCTCATTCACGAACCGTTCCTCGTCGGAGAGCGCGTGAGCTCCGTGGGCGTAGGTGGCAACGGAGGAGGGTCTACCGAGGGTGAGGTCGGCGAGAGAGCCCATTCTGCAGACAGACGCCATCGGGGGCTCGGGGCTCGGGGCTCGTCTTTCTTCTGATTCCGCTCGCCGATCGGATTTAGCGCTCTTTCTCTCCCACTGTGGAAAAGCGATCAACACGATGATGCGTGCATGTTGACACTATGATCCAAATTGCCTTTTATATAAGCTAATGATGGAGGAGGTAAAGAGGGCAGGAGGAGTAATTAAGTGAGTGGGTTAAGCCCTAATTGAATCATGGATGTGGAGGAATATACTGTGAATCATGTGGGGAGGAGGAGGAGGAGGAATCAAAGAGCAAAAGGATAAATCCAGAGGGGGAGGAATATGTATCTGATGAGGGAATAAGCCCCCCCCCTCTCCCTAATTCTAAAGAAAAAACAAAAGGCACAAGAATGGTGGGTGTATATGGATGGAATCTTGCTGTCATGTGGGCAAGTCTAAGCCATGGGGTACATGTAGTTACAAGATGCCCTGACTTTGGACCGAGATCCCGACCATACTCACTCAGCTGTCGCTATCGGTAGCCGATCGATCGGCCAAGTCCAGATCTCCTCTGCTTCGCGAGCTTCGTCCGCGGATGTTATCCTTCTGGAGCCGCGAGGACGTGAGAGGGATCGGTGCGCGTCTTTCTTTGTTAAACCCTCGCAGAGTCGCAGAAACAGCAAATCTAGCCGCAGCTCTGTACGTTTACAATGCCCTCCCCCCCTCGCCTCCTTTCACCCTTTGTGCTTGTCGGTTTCGTTATCCCCAACCCCCGCCCTCATCCGATTTCCGTTGCCGAACAGTGATGTCTAGATAAGGAGCCGATCCTCAAATCAGGGTTTTGTTCGCAAGCCGGATGCATGTGGAAAAGTCGGATATTGTACGGGGCAGGTTTTGACCCCTGGACATCTCATGTTTTCATGGATGGGCGGGCCTCGGATTGATGGGAGTTATATACAATTTGTCCTGCTCATGGCTATACAGCTCCAAATGTATGTATGTATGTGTCAGGGTGGAACCACCGAATTGCTCACCATCAGCAACCTTTCCTTTCTTTCCTTTGTATATATCTTTTTATTTCTTTGCCTGTTTTTTTTTTTTTAACAGTGCCGATGCCCAACACGATTGCAATAGAGAGGCAAAGCGATGTCTCTGTGTGTGTGGATTCCCCCTATCCCCCCTCGTCGAAGTGGATACACTGAATATAGACAGATCCCTGCGGCCGAAATCGAGGCAGATTCAAGGCAGATTCGGGGGCCGATGATCCCCCCGGCCCTCGTAATGAGCTCTTTTGCGCTCGCGCTTAGAGTAGGTACGATGCACTTGGATGCAAATCCAAGGCGCCGATGGGCTTTCGCGACGACCCCAACACATTCATCAGGGCCCCACAACAACACATTCACATGCATACACATCGACGAAAGATGCGTCCGCCCGCCCGTTCGCTCGCCCGTCTGCCCGCCCGCCCGCCCGTCGGGTCGCCCACTTTGCACGAGGTGCAATGAACCTGGACTTGATCGATGTTTCCGCAGAGCAATGTGCGAGAACGATCGGATCGGATCGCGGATCGGATCGTGCGTTCACGAGACCGCTTTCATCCCCCCTTCTCTCTCTCTCTCTCTCTCTCTCTCTTTCTTTTTACCCCCCTCCCCTCGAAAGAAATCCCACCACCACCAATTGAAAATCATATACGATTAGTTATTTACCGCCGAATTTTCTATTTCCGCCACCTACAGCATCATGATATCTCCAAGGTGCTGACTCTAAATCTAACCCTCGGTTTCCCCTCGTTGGATATTTCCACCTTCGATTACCCGATCGGAATACGACAGATGGAGCATTCTGTATCGCTTTGATTCGCTGTAAAATGTCATTTTTGCGACCAAGTTATAACTAATGCAAGGAGTTTTATTTTGGGGGTGGGGGGGAAACGAAAACCCTGCGAATATATTGAAAAAAACAGTTGGGTTGCGAATCGGGAGAGAAGATCCGTCCCCGGCCCGATCATGGATCCCGATCGCCCTACGAGCAAGCGGTTGAGGAACATTTATGCCCGTCGGAATCGATGCTTTCCTTCTCCGCCTCAATCGGCATTACTTGCCCTTCTTCTTCCTCAGTTAATAATCGGGGGAGCTGATTCTCGTGCCATGCTGCCCCGCGTCGGAACGCCGCATCCTTATCCCCCCCCCACCAACACTGATCCAATGCATTAACTCGTCGTACGCACGTTATGTACGTACGCACGTACGCCCCGCTCGTACTACTACGTCGTCGAATCTTCGCCTCCGCCTCCTCATGCATTTATTGCCGATAATGCACGTGTCGTCATGCTCCTCGCTTTCTCGCTGCTGATCGATCGATCCCTCATGTCACGAGCCCGAAGAAGACCCGAATCGAATCGAATCGAACCGGGGTAGAACGATCCAATCCGTATAAATGTCCTTTGTAACCGGAGTCGGTTCTCCTCTCCACGTCGTACGTACCGACTACCCACGTAAGTATATGTACGCTCCTCCTGCTTCCTATGACCACGAGCTACGGCAGCCGCCGCGCATCCGAAACGATGCGCCTGGGCAGACGATCACGCCCGTGTCCGAAAGCCGCCCCATGCGACGAGCAAATGGTGAACGGGGAAGACTGCGAATGATTATGCTGGCGATTGGGCATGGAACTCGCTCGATCAGGCAAAACTGTTCGAGGACAGAACCGACAGTTGTTATGGGCTCGCCAGAAGAGAAACTATAACCCTAACCCTGGGAACCGGACCTAACCCCAGACCCCTAGCCATAACCCTAACCCTAAACAATAATCCCTGAGAGATTACAGATGAACTAGTGATCACACAGAACTCGCTCAATCAGGCAACATGACTGTTCGAGGGCGGAATCGACAGCTGTTATGGGCTCACCCGAACAGAAACTAAAACCCTAACCCTGGGAACCGGACCTAACCCTAATCCTGAGAGCTAGATCCCTAGCCATAACCCTAACCCTTAACCCTAAACCCTAACCCTAACCCTAAATCCTAACCCTAACCCTAAATCCTAACCCTAACCCTAAACCCTAACCCTAACCCTAAACCCTAACCCTAACCCTAAACCCAAGAGAGGATTTCTCTCATGTGGAGTTGGAAGTTTTTTTTTTGAAATGAGGAAGAACTAGTGACCGTTGGCAAATTGCTCTTTCTTTCTTTCTTCTTCCCCTGTTTTTCAGAACCACGAAACACACAGTTTTTCTCTTCCTCCTCTCTCTCCCCCCCGCAGAGAATCAGCTCGAGCTCGCTCAGGTCTGGCTTCTTCAAACCTGAAGCAGTCTCGTCCACGGTCTCTCTGGGCCTCCAACGCCCTCCACGAAGCCAGACATCAAAGACGATGTTTGCGAAAACGGTGTTGACAGAGGAGGAGAGAGTCGTGGATGATCAACTAGGGTATCCGCGAGGCTATGGAAAGCTTTGCCGGCACGCGTACATACAGATGCAAGGTCTCATCACGCCTTACACCGAAGGTCCTCCTCAGAGATTCCAACCCTACTCACCGTTAGAAGAAGAGGTACGACATATACTCCAACCCCGTAATGTGCAGGCATGTTTCGAAATTCTTGCATCTTCGGTGTGTCTGGCATTGCTGCTTACGCCTTTAGGTAGAATGTGGCTAGCGAGATTCAGCTGCTTGCTTGCTTCCCCTTCTTGAGCAGATGAAAAAGCTCAAAGAATTCGACGATTTGTTCCCCTATGTCGACGAAGAGGAGCGAGACCCAGCAAATGCCCGACGACATGCCGAATTTCTGTGGCAACAGCTCGATCACTTGGGGTTTGTTCTCCTCCTGTCTTCTTCATTTTTTGACGTTGATATAATCATCAAAGGTATTCATTTAGCCCTGTTCTGAACATAATCTATGGAGCACCATGCAATGACAGTGTAGTCTACTAGTGAGAGTCATCCACATTGTTTGTCCCAACATGTGATTGCAACTCATTAGGATTGATACACAAAATTTGATGCTCTGAGGACCGTGTTTTGGTTTTCTGTATGAAGATTTTAAGTGTTCAGTGTTTCTTGTCAAGTTGTGATTATGATTCACCGAGATTTGACACAACAATGTTCTGGTGTCCCTTCAATTTAGTAATGCTGGTTTCGACCCGGCGAAATTCCGGATCGACATATATGGAAATGTTGTATATTGGAATGCAGATCCAGCTTCTCCACTAGCTTGGGAGGTCGATCATTGGTTTCCCCATTCAAGTAAGCAAAACATGAAGGTTCAAGTAATCCATTGTTATGCACAGATGCATAAGCCTAATTATTAGGTGCTGTCGTCCATAACAAAAGTGGATGTGCCGTATGTCAAGTTGTCAGAATGTGGCTATATGCATATCTGCATAGCAATTGTATATGCTTGGGGAAATTGAGGCATGATATCTAACATATATGAGGTAATGGACAGGGGGAGGAAAGACAGTTGTGGGCAACCTTCGTATCGTGCAATGGCAAGTTAACCAAAAGAAAGGAACAAAGCTCGAGTTCATGGTGCCTTGGTGGGATCTTCAGATCGGGATTTCGGTTAATCAATTCCTTGCCGCCTTCTCTTCCAAGAATGCTGAATTCAGGTGAGGCCAAGACTAGAGCCTGGTATGAGACTATAGGGATAACAGGGGTGATGGATATAGGGTTCTTTACATTGCTTGGTTTTTCCCAATGTTTGTTGGGTGGTATAGGCAAAGAGCATTTGCTCTGTTTTTTCAAGGCGGAGAGAATGAACAACTCGATGACGCTCTCGTTGCTGAGTGCCATTCTTGGCCCCGGCACTTCTGTGAAAGGAAGACTGAAGTGGGACCTGCAGCAGCTGCCATTGTTAAGGTCCACAAAGCAATGGATGATACTCTAAGGTTACTTAACCACAACAGAGCAACCACTGCAATAACAGGACCAGCAACAACAAAACAAACCTATCAAGCTGTGAACAATGGTGAGAAATGCATGTGTTAGATCCTCGTGTACATCGCATGGATGTTGTTATGGATGTAATGTATATACTCACAGTCACAGACATACACACAGACACTGGTGTGAAATATATATATTCTCAAAATGTGAGCTTACATCTTTGATGTATATCTAAAGGCACACCCATCCGGCGGCGTTGGACTTCTGATGAGGAAGAGGCCCTGAAAAGGGCAGTGCAAAAGCTTGGCCCCGGTAATTGGAAGGAGATCAAAGAGCTGGAGCCGATGCTGGTCAATCGATCTACTGTTCAAATAAAAGATAAGGTACATAGGATCAAAGCAATGTGTGCTGGCTGGTTCTCGCCAACAGCATGTGCTAATTATTTTCTTGGTGCATGATCTTCTCAGTTCCGTATTATGAAGGGAGAATGGAAGGTGGACAAGGAGAACAAGGAGGATGCCACTGCATTAGTTGTTAGTGGGATACAGAAAGAACAAAGGAGGCGGAAGGCGCAGGAAGAAGAGAAGAAGAAGAAAGAAGAAGAGCTCATATTATTGGAAGATGAGCTCAAAATATTGAGGAGCCACAACGACGAGGAGAAGTCCGTTCTTGAGGAGCTAGAGAGGGTACTTGCAAAAGAGAGGAAACGTGTCGAAAAACAAAGGAAATGGTCCGAGACACAATCTCAATACAGGCTTTGCCTAGATAAGATGATCAGAGACACAATGCACCAGTGCGTTCTGAAAATCCTGTTGATTTGATCGAACTATAGAAACCCACCTACGCATTACCATCTTCATCCTAATCCCGATCCTCATCTGCGACATGAGTGAAACCTCAATTGAATTTTCTATATCCATATTTTAGAAAGCATCACAATGATTCTGATCGATTCAAAGTGTTTTGGGCTGTGTGCAGGTGCGTGGTGTACAAAGAGCAAGCGAGGCTGAACCAAGCTGCATGCAATGCGTTGCTGGCGAGGCTCGAGTCGCAGAAAGCGACATGCGATGCTGCAGAGATGGATCTCATGAGGAGAGTGAAGCAGAGGGAGAGCTTAGAAGCCATTGCTAGGCCGGCATTCATCAAACGGACCCGCAATGTAGAGCATACAGACGTTGGCACTTGTGTTAAACCGGCATCCATAGCCTGCGTGAAATCAACATCCATTGGCAAGATGAGAAGCGGAAGACAGTGGCCCATCCAGCTATTTGATGAAGCCGAGCTCCATCGACCAAGAGCATTTCCGGAAGAAGAATCCACCGAGGAGCATTCCTTTGACAACACCACGGATTTCAGTATTGAGGAAGATAGCATCGACTCGCTGGCAAAAGAAGAGGAATACAGTGCTTCGAATGAAGTGGAGGAAGAGGAAGAAGAAGAGGCAGAAGAAGAGGATGACGAAGTTTCCGGGTTTACTACTGGCAAGCCCCCCCCGGAGATAGATGCTCAGCTTAGGGCCGTCAGAAATTCATCAGACCAGGATCAGAAACACAAAGGTATCCCAACGACGAATTGCGGAACAAAGCGAAAGAGCTTAGAGACGAACGATGTAGAAGCATTTCTGTTTGATGATGAAGAAGCTAATGTAGAAGAATCGATGGGTGATAATGGGGATCCCAATGTTGGGTCGATTCGTGACGAAGCCGAGGATGACCCCCCTAGTAGTAGTAGTAGGTTTGATGGAGGAGCTTGGCGCCAGGATAAGGGAGAGAAAGTGGAGGCTTTGAGGACTCGAGACGATGAGCAGCTAGATGAGCTCTTGCAAGAGGTATTGGAGATGAAGGGGAAGGTGAATGCTGCCATGGCTGAGGCCACCAAAGATGATGATGAAGAAGAGGATGAAGAAGAACGGGTGAAACGCCTGGGGAAGTTCAATCTAGACAAATGGCTCAAGAAGCTGTTGCTTGAACCTGAAGCAGAGAAAGAGGAAAGAGGTGAGGAGCCAAAGGAGGAGGAGGGGTCAGAGGAAGGAGGAGGAGAACAGATTAGGGCAGACAATCAAAGCCATGTCCCAACGAATATGGCTAAGGATGATGGCCAAGATCAGGGGAAGGCACAACATGTAGAGGTCGAACTCTCCATGGGGAAGAAGAAGATGAAGAAGAAGCTGGAGGGAGCGAAGACGAAAAGCCGTCATGTATTGAGCCCATGGCGCCGGCGTGCTCCTGCGAGCCATACCTTCAAGCGTGCAGCTCCGAACAGCATCTCCGACACCAACAACAACATGCCTTCCATCCGGCGAAGATCGAGGGGCCATTCCGAGCTCAAGGAGCTGAAGATGGAGCTTCTATCCAGCTTCGCAGGGCTGAAGCTGAACAACGACGACGACGACGACGATGGCAATGTCCGAGGAAAAGCTGTGGAAGCCGTAGAAGAAGACGAAGGAGAAGGAGAAGGAGAAGCTGAAGAATGTGCCGAATTGGCATTCCAGATCGAGTGCGAGAAGGAATTCGTGGAGAAGATGCGAGCACGGCGCGAGCGAGAGGAGCGTCTCAAGCGGCAGCGGAGCTTGGGGATCCATCCGAAGCTGCAAGATTTCTTGGTGGAATCGCCATCCCAGAGCATGACAGAGCCCGCGGAGCTCGATCCCACCACGAAGGCATCACCATCACCATCGCTATCACCATCACCATCACCAGCTAAGCCGGTTTGGGTCCGGAGAGGAGAAGAAGGGCAGAAGAGGGAGGAGGGAGTTGTGGGCTGGAGGAGGCATAATACCACTGTGAATGGTGGTGGAGAGAAGGGGCGAATCGGGAGGATGGATCGGCGGCATTCGATGACAGAAGGGGAGGTGAAGAAATCGAAGCATTCAGAGGGAAGGCAGCTCATTTGGCTTCCAGAGAACAGGGCAGGGAATGAGGACAAGGAGATGCATCGCCGCCCTTGGCACCAACAGAAGCATTGTCACCAGAACCATCAGCAGAACCATCAGCAGAACCATCAGCATCAGCATCATCATCAGCGGCATCGGTCGGTGTCGGTGGTGAGGAGGGGGAGCCGGAGCGTGAGCCCGAGGAGGAGGGAGAGGAGCTTGTCGACGCCTCCGCCATTGGCGAGGAGGAGAGCGGAGAAGGCGATGATGATGAAGAAGCGAGACGATGGTGGCAAAAATGCAAGTGCAAATGCAGCTGCCGCCGCTGCCACCGCCACCACCGAGGTCTGGAAAGAGGAGGAGATGGTGGTTATGCCGACGCTGAGGAAGGCCGGGAGCGGCACTTCCTTCTTCTTTAACAACCACCTTGAAAGGTGGGAAGGAGGCAACAATAACAACAACAACAACAACAACAACAACAACAACAACAACAACAACAGCAATAACAACAACAACAACAACAACAACAACAACAACAACAACAACAACAACAACAACAACAGCAACAACAACAGCAACAGCAACAACAACAGCAACAACAACAACAACAACAGCAACAGCAACAGCAACAGCAACAACATCATCAACAACAATGGCGGCGGCAATGTCGTGGGTGGCACCGCCGACTCGGGCTTCCGCGCCTCCCTCTCCAGCGTCTGGAAAAAAGCCGTCCGAAAGTTCGACATGGCCAGGTAGGTACTTCCTCCTGGAGAGGCGTCATCCGTGTGCCGGATCGATCGATCGATCGATCGCCGTTGAACGTATCTCGAATCGTTGCTCATCGAGCCAATCAACAATGTCGATCGATCGATTGTCGTCGGATGTATCTTGTTCGTCGCTCATCGAGCCAGTTAAATTATTAGCCTCCTTTTAGCCTCCCTAGTGTGCTTGAGTTTGACATTCTGGCTCCCTTGTGTACCAATAAATATGGTGGAGCGTTCTCCTCCTCCCGAGATCGTAAAGCCCCCTCCTCTTGTTGGTCTGCGACAATGTAAACTCTTGAAAGTCTTGTGTCTTTATACATCTATTTGTTTGGCCTCTAGAGCTCTTCTGTTGGTGCTAAATTTTGCGATATGTCCGTTTGCGGAAGGAAAATCTCAATCGCAGTCGATGATGCGCACTTCTTCTCTCGTAAAAAAAAACATTTTGAAGTGAGCTGAGATTTGGATTATGGTTGGACTTACTGAATTACGTCTTATCTTATCAGACTCTGATGATGGTCATGTCTCAGCTGACCACACCGTCGTTATGAATCGACTTTTACGTGGTTCTGGGTCCCTCGAACTGACGCTGGAATTGCCCATCAAACCTTTGATCAAACGACGGACTACCTTCTTCCTTGACTGTTGAGGGGATAGTAGATGGTTGCGAGTTCGAAACCTGCCAAGCATAATAAGAAATTCATCGGGCTACGCTTTTTTACTATTGCTCGATCGATGGCTGATCCGTTAACTTGAGTCAACACTCGGCGACTCTCATGAGGTCGGGTCTGAGTAGAATTTGAGGGATTGCTACCAGCATGTCGAGAAAGGAGCTTTGAATTTCGTTGGAAGGGATCGGTGGCTCTAGAACCTCCAACACCATTACCGTCGCTTTGAATAAGATGCTTTTTTTTCTTCTTTTTTTCAGACTTCCAGATAGTGAAATCACTATTTCTAGACCTGTTGACATTTCGGCTACAGGAAGACATTGCGAGGTCAATAAGTTCGCCCAACGGTGTGCTCATTCCTATTGTTGTTGTCAGAATGTCGTCGTTCATGCACTCGTTGATTCGAGGCGTCGAAGATTCGATCGGATGCAGCATACAGGGCTCTGCAGAAGAATGGCATTTTCAATTAAGCGCTCCTCCTGACCAAATTTCCCCGATTTTTGACCACGTGCTTAGTCCTGTAGATGCCGTTTAAACGCATTCGTTTCCATTCCTTAATGGCGAACATATCTTCGGTCGCCAAATTATAATAATAGTCAGAAGAAAAAGAATGAGAAGAATCAAAAGAAGAAGAAGAAGAAGAAGAAGAAGAAGAAGAAGAAGAAGGATTTCTTTCGAACGACAATTTCGACATCTTCGGCTTCAGCATTTTCACTGAAGGAATTGTGGAACACTTGGAGCACGTGATGACCAGTACAAAGGGGGCTCAATTGTGGACCCCGCTTGCGGTCTCCCGCAAGAAGAACAAGCATGAAGAAGAAGCAAGCAAGCAAGCAAGCAAGCAAGCAAGCAAGGAGCAAGATGAAGAAGAGGAAGAAGAAGAGGAAGAAGAAGGGGGTAAAAACCGGAACTTGTGCGCATTAGATTTTACGGCTTGGGGAACTTGTGCGCATTAGATTTTACAGCTTGACCGAGCTCCGCTCGGAGATGTATCTCTCTATAAAGATGTGTGTGTGTGTGCACAAGCAAACCATCTTCATAAGTAGGGTTTCGGGTTTAGGATTTAGGGTTTAGAGGTTTAGGTTTTAGGGTTTAACCATCTCCCCGTAGCGTAGCCCCCGACAAACTCAGTTTAGTGTTGCAAAGGAAGGAGATTTGGTGGTTTTGGGAGCTAACTTAACTCCACAATGACCACTTGCGCTGCCGTCTACTCTGACGACGACGACGACGACAACAAGACGCGATCGAAGCTCGTCGAGTACCATGTTTTCGGCCACGCTATCGAGCTCCTCCCCAAGTACCTCCCTCCCTTCAACCCCATCGGCCGAGGCGCCTACGGCTTCGTTTGGTAAACACAAAAAACCACAAAACAAAAAACTCACTGATTGATTGATGATTGATTGATTGCTCGATGATTGATTGATTGCTTGCTTGATGCTTGATTGATTGATTGCTTGATGATTGATTGAATGAAGATTGATTGATTGATTGATTGATTGATTGATTGATGATTGATGATTGATGATTGCTTGATGATTGATTGATTGCTTGCTGTTTGATTGATTGCTTACTAGTTGCTGTTTGATTGATTGATTGCTTGATGATTGCTTGCTTGATTGATTGATCCTTGGGTTCTTGGACTCCCTGTCCAATTCAATCCCCATCGCCCAGCACCATCATCATCATCAATTTCACCATATCCTGCAGCCTTTCCCTACTAAATTTCTCCATCTTCTCTGATTGGTGTATGCTTTGCTGGTGGTGCTCTTGGCTTTCTCATTCTGTTTTGGGCCCTGCTTTCGAACAGCTCGGGCTACGATTCCGAGAAAGGGGAGCTAGTGGCCATCAAGAAGATCTGCAACATCTTTGACACCAAAGTCGATGCCAAGCGCACGCTCCGAGAGCTCAAGCTTCTGCGCCATCTCAACCATGAGAACGTAAGCAGCTTCCAAAACTCGATGATGATCAAACAGATATCGGAGTCCCTACTTTCCTTCTTCTTAACCACTTGTTAATCAGCTCCTTAACCACTTGTTAATCCTCTCTTAATGCCATTGATCGCTGTCCATATTTCTTGTCCTTGATCACGGCATCCTTGCTTGGCACACTTCATAAACAATGTCATCATCGCCACCGCCATCGTTGCCGACAATTTCTGCACAATCAGAAAGCTTCATGATCTTCTTAATCACCCTCTTAACCGCCATCTTCCATAGTCTGAACGACCCTCTTAACCACCCATAAACCCATCTTTCATACTCTTAATCACCCTCTTAACCGCCCATCAACCCATCTTTCTAATGCCCTCGATCGATCGCCATGGAATTATAGGACACAAAAGCTTGGGCTTGGCATACTCCTGCAATTAAGGTGACTAGTTGTATGATCCCTGAAATCTGGCCTTTGCAGGTGATTAGCATCAAGGACATCATGCCGCCGCCGAGCTACCACAACTTTGCAGATATCTACGTGGTATTCGACCTCATGGACACAGATCTGCATCAGGTTATCCGCTCAAGGCAGCCATTGACAGAACAGCACTGCCAGGTTTTCTGGTCTCTATTCCTCATTCCTGCATCATATTCCAGGCCATCAATCCTTGGAAACTCTTTTCCCATTCATGAATCATACGATCACAGTGCCAGACTTCTCTACTAGAGATCAAATGCTGCTTGACATTGTGCACAGTTTGGCCCTCAATTCAATTTATAAAGAACACACATCACGCTTGAGATATTATAATAGTTTCCTACCTTCTTCATGTCCTGTTGTAATCTGCCCAAGCTGGTTGTTTTCTTCTAAGTGACTCTCCCTGGCACGGATTATGTTCCTGAACTTCTCTACTACAGATCAATGCTATCTGACATAATGCACACAGGTTTGCCCCTCAATTCAATCTGAAGAAGCACACAGATCTTGCATGAGATATGGTTTTCTAGCTTGAACTTCATATCCTGAACTTCTCTACTAGAGATCAATGCTGCTTGGCATTAGGCACAGTTTGCCCCCCAGTTCAATCCAAAGAAACACACGTCTTGCATGACAATCTATGGTTTGCAACCTTCTTCATCTCCTGTTGTAATCTGCCCAAGCAGCTGTTTGCTTTCTTCTTCACTCGCCCATGGCTTGTGTTTCCTGAACTTCTCTACTACAGATCAATGCTGTTTGACATCCTGCACAGTTCAAAGAAACACACAGATCTTGCATGAGACCTGGTTTTTCCACCTTCTTCATCTCCTGTTGTAATCAGCTGCCCCAAGCTGTTCGTTTTCTTCTGCACTCGCCCATGGCTTCTGTAACTGCTGATCATGTAGCTTCTTTTCCTGCTACCGCGCAGTATTTCCTGTACCAGATGCTGAGGGGGTTGAAGTACATCCACTCCGCAAACGTTCTGCACAGGGATCTGAAGCCGGCCAACATCCTCATCAACGCGAACTGCGACCTCAAGATCTGCGACTTTGGCATGGCGCGGGCCATGGCGTCGACAGATCAAGGCAGCTGCATGACCGAATATGTGGTCACCAGGTGGTATCGTGCTCCGGAGCTGCTGCTCAGCTCGTGCCAGTACACTGCTGCGATCGATGTGTGGTCTGTCGGATGCATCTACATGGAGCTCCTCACGCACGAGCCGCTCTTCCCCGGGAGAGATTACGCCCACCAGATCCGTTCAATCTTCGAGGTCTGGATGCCATTTCACTCTCACTTGGATGAGCTGCGATTCTCTGTCGCCATAACCTGCAGATCCTTTGCTGCAGATGATCGGATCGCCGGATGATTCGGAGCTAGATTTCATGAAGAGCGAGAACGCCAGGCGCTACCTCCGCCATCTGCCTAGATACGAACGGAAGGATCTGCGCGAGAAGCACCCCATGCTCAGCCCGCTCGCCGCCGATCTGATGGGCAAGATGCTCACGTTCGATCCGACGAAGCGAATCTCAGGTGAGCCGCATCTTCTGGGCAGAGGGATCTATCGCTGCATGATCCTCCCGATCCTTCAGTAATCTGCGAAATTGTCGTCAGAAACTCTGATTCTGGTGCTTGAATCATCGATCGATCTGCTGCTGCAGTGGAAGATGCGCTCGCCCATCCGTACCTGTCGCTGCTTTCCGATCCTTCTGATGAACCTGTCTGCCACTCGCCCTTCGAATTCAGCTTCGATGAGGATAGCCTGACGCAGGAGCAGCTGAGGCGGCTGATCTACAAGGAAGCGCTGCAATTCCATCCTCGTTACCAAGAGTGAGCTGCAGACTACATCCAGAGATTCATCAGAAACATGAACTTCATCAGGACCCAATTCTCTCAGATTAGAAATTCAGCTTCAGAAAGCTCTACCCAATTCTTATACTGGTTGGAAATTCAGCTTCCGGAAGCTCCACACCTCCGATCCTGATCCCCAAGACTGAATTGCAAACTACAGATTTCAGAATCTACGCATATATTACTGTCTGTGATCTCGAACGCGATTCTCATATCAAGAAATTCAGCTGCTGAAAGCTCAGATCCAAGTCTTCCCATCTTAATTTACCAAGAGTTCATGAATCGCAAACTGCATCCAGATAATAAATGTACATTACTGTCCATGATCTTCTCATATTAGAAATTCAGCTTCTGGAAGCTCTACACTTCCATCTTAATTTACCAATAGTGAATTGCAAACTACATCCAGAGAATATATACACTTACTGTCTATGATCTTGAATCCAATTCTCATATTAGAAAATTCAGCTTCCGGAAGCTCTACACTTCCATCTTAATTTACTAAAAAGTGAATTGCAAACTACATCCAGAGAATATACATTTACTGAGATTCTAAAGTGCATATTCTCATACGATCCTGAAAAAACTACATCTAATATGAGAATATGATCTTGAACCCAATTCTCATATTAGAAATTCAGCTTCTTTCTACTGTACATAAAAAAACGCACCTCCCACTAATTACATGCTTTCCATTCCAAAAAAGAAAGAGCATGATAAACAGCATTTGGTCCCACATTTACTGCCAAACCCTGTGCCCATAATACGTTGTATCAATTTCAAAGTATACAATTAGGTGAACCGTTGGTAAAGTACAAATATGAGGCTTGAAGCGCACCAAATGCATGCAAAGACACCGTTATCTTGTGGTGCATGTACACCATACAAGCTTATTATAATGAGGTGCATAATCGCACACACTTGTCTACGTACGAAAAAAAACAACTGTGAATAGTTACAGCTAATAACATCGGTAGAGCTCGATTAGGAGGTCATAGTCTTGATGATAACAGACGTGATATTCCTCGTTAACCATTGCTTTTTATGCCTTTACAAACTTAATATGTACAACACCCATTTTTTGCTGCACAAGGACCCAAATATCCACTTCCTTCCAATCCCTTATTTGCAAAATCAAAATCAATTCTCCATTGCTAAAAGCTATACACTCAATTGACCTTTATGATAATGGAGCCGATGTATACACTCACCAATAATGGAGCCGATTACTGCTTCCTTCCTTCACAGTTCATCTCTTCTAGTCACAGATAAGTTCTCCAAGATCATTTCTTTGATGACTTCTCCCGTTCCCGATGAGGAGTCCTTGTTATCATTAATAAACTTGATGAGAGGCTCTGCATTATCGAGGTCGCCTTCATAAGGGATCACTTTGCCGCTAGCAGAATGTAAGTATATTGTAGGGAAGACCCTGACATCGAATCGTGCATCCTTTATATCATTAGCCGTTGCATCCTACCATATGAAATAAGGAGATGGGATGATTTTATTCTCATAACATAATCGCACTGCAGAAGATTAATTAAACTTTGTAGAACCGATGCCTCTTTACATATTTAGCAATTGTAACGTCTGTAATGGATTGCAAGGCAGCCGCAACTTCATGGATTATAGGAGCCAAACTCTTGCAATGTGCACACCATGGGGCATAAAACTCCACTAAGACTGCACAATGACAAATGTTCAACGTCAAACATAGTATTCGGAAACAATCCACTGACATACCAATTGTAGTAAAAGACATCTAGGGGCACTTTTTCACTGACATACCATTCTTCCCAGAGTTGAGCACCATTTCATCAAAAGTGTCTAGCACCACAGTTTTAACCAGTTCATCGTTCTTCTCTGGCACAGGCTCCGACTTGTGAAACACTGGCAGCTTACCATCCTACAGGGCACAAAGACATTTCAGACAGAATTATGGGCATGCTAACACGAGCCATAATTAACATGGAAAATGATTTGCATGAAAACAAAAGAATGTTAAAATCTAATCTTTGAGATGTTGCTCACAAAGTACTCCTGGAACCATTCCCCGATTTTGGATGGCTCAGCTTTCTCGAGCACGTATTTCTTTCCATTGCTACTTTCAAGCACTACACACGGGAGGCCCTTCTCCTTCACTCCATAAAACTACAACGAAGTATAAATGAAGAATGTAACCCAACGAAATCTTGAAACTGCCTCAATAAAAAAAAATGGTCGATAAAAATCAGTGAGGAGTTATTTACCTCCAATGCATGCTGCCCATCCTCTGTATCAGCAATGAGAAACTTCACTCCTTTGGGTCTATATTTTCTGGCGAGCCATTGAAACTCCTTCTCCATCTCGTCATTTTCGACTGTCGTATTGAGAAATAAGAATGCCTTGAAATGAACAATCAGAATGATGGCGGATGTCAGTACGAAATCAATATTATAAAGGGCATCATTTTTTTGCTGAATGCTGAACAATTCATTTACAAACCCAAAAATTTTATGACATCATATACTACATTCAAAATACATACACAGCCTTACCAGGGTAGCATCCCGTTGTGCAAGTATCTTGGAGAGATATTCCTTGTAGGGAGGACCTTTCTTCAACAACACTACATATGGAATGCTCACTCGCTCCAAGAACTTCTTCAGAATTCTTGGTTTAAAATCCTTCCACAGAAAAATAAAACAAAAAAAGAATTCGACATTGACTGTTAGGTGTAGAAATGCCTAAAGAATCATTAGGTTAGCAGCTTTAACCAATTTAAACTAAAGAAATAGCAAAGCCGTCTCAATATCTGACCCAAATTGTCGATGATAGACATGCATAAGGAACAGAAACTTGGGTCCTACCTCAATATCATCGAACCCCTCGTCGAAGCCCTTGAAAACACGGATAATCGGCCTGACAACTGGGAGGGGAGATGGTTTGGAAGGCAGAAAGCTGGCATTGAGGGTGTGCCAGAATGCATACTGAGAGCGCAATTCGCTAGCCACCAAAGAGAAGTTCCGAAACTCGTCACATTCATACGATGAGAACACTCCAACCTACAACAAGAAGCTCATCATGAGCTTCATGCGTCTCTATGTGTTAAAAAGCATATATTATGATTACCTCATCGTGTGTGTGTGTGTGTGTGTGCGCGCGCGCGCACGTACATATGTGAATCATAAGTTATACATGACAAGAAACTACAATAAGCTCATCAAATGCAGGTGCGTGTGAAAGGTTGCTACATAAATATAGACCAGTTTTTCTTTCAAGCAATGATATATATGAATTGAATAGATTACTGGCTAGATGATAAGTGTACAAACCCACTGTCATAAGTCAAGACACATTAGCATCGAATCCATAAGATTATTTGATACTCAACGATATTGAGGGTGGAGTTGTTGGAGTCAAGCTGTAGAAGCCAATGGCCTTGGTCGGCATCTGTGATCTCGAGGGACGCGGGCTCTAGCTGTTTCTTGAGTTGTGAAACGAGGGCATCCGGATCATCACCATTAACTGCCGTAGGGCCGTCATAGTCACGCACGAGGGTTCCATAGCCTTCGATGATCTTCAGGGCTGGGATAGCTTCAATCTCGAGCTCGTCGGCCAAGCCCTCGTTTGCATGTGTCGTCACATCGATCTTGGCTAGCACGACGCGAGGCTCATGTGCCCGAAACAACGATGCTGCCTTCTCATACTATCCGCGAAAAATCGAACCAACGTTGAGAATCAAAGAAATCAAATGCAGGCCATTGCTATTCATGCATGCAACTGCGTATAACTTTCATATAAAAACCTCGCATATATGGCACCCCAGTTCTCAGAGTGGGTGCTAGAATGAGAACTAAGTAACTAAGTGTGAATTTAAGTTCTAGATGATGCATATGTGTGTGTGTGTGTAATCGTGCATTACTCAGATAAATTATGTACCTGGGGAGCGAACCGCTTACAAAAATTACACCTGTACAACATCAGCAGAAAGCCACGGAACACTACTCAAGGAATTAATCAACCATTTAAAGTTAAATCCATTCAGAATTACCATTTAATACGAAACAATGTGGCCTAAAACGAAAATTTAATCAAGGAAATTATTAATCCGCCATTCCTAATGTTGGCTATATTCAGCATTTACCATATATGAAACAATGTGCCCTACACACATGTGTATGAAGATGAAAGATCTACATATTTGGAATCATATGTTTTAGGAAGAGTTTGCTCTTACCAGGGAGCATAGAACTCTACTACCACAAATGGATGCTCTGAAACCGTCGAGGTGAAATTGGAAGCATCCAGAACAAGAACTTCACTGGCCATTGCTTCATCGTTCCCCAGCTCGTGCTCTTTATCAACCCCATCATTATCGTGGTCATGGACTTGATGATCTTTCCCACCATCATAACCATCATGGTGATGACTGTGAATATGTGGCTCATTTATACCCCCATCATGATGATGATGATGATGGTGGTGGTGACGAATCTGTGGGTCATTTGTACCGTCTACATCACCATCAGCGCCACTCCTGTCATGGTGATGATGATCCGTCGGCGGATCATAAGTTACACCATCACCATCTTGGTGACGCTGAATATGTGGTACGTTTCCACTACCGCCGGTGTATCCATGCTGATGATGCCCGTCGATGCCACCGCCATGGTCACCTTGCTGATGAGGAGTAGGTGGAGGCTCCGTGATGATAGCAAAACCATCGTTGTGGTGATGATCAGCAGCAGCAACAACAACATCCCGCAAGCTGGATTGGGCGTGGCCATATTCAGCAATGGCACGCGAATGAAGCAGAACCCAGAGGACAAGGAAGGCGCCCGACGATGATCTCATGGCCTGCAAATCCATGCTGGGTTCCGGATCGAAGCTCCAAGATTGCGATGCTATCTAACATGGAGAATGCAAACTCAGAGCTGATCGAATCTGTGAAGCTTCTCTCTACGTAGAAGGAGGAAGTGACAGGTGTTGTTGGAGAGTGGCATGCAAACCTTTGTCCGGTTTCACACCAGGGACCAACTGTCCTAGGTCGGAATCTTATTCGAATCCACCGGGAATCTCAACTGGAATCTAAGCCTATCGGAATCTCAACTGGAATCTAAGCTTATCGGAATCTCAATTGGAATCCGAGCCCGTCGGAAACCTGAACTGGAATCCGAGCCCGCCGGAACCTGAACTGGAATCCGAGCCTGTCGGAATCTGAACTAGAATCGAGCATAGCTGTAAGCGCCGAATATGCCTGGAGTGGATCGAGCTTCTTGTAAACGTCGTTGCTCGACCGGAGCACTCATGAATGCATTGCTCCCGCGATTGGATTGGAACCATCGGAATCCGAACTGGAGTCTGAGCCCATCAGGATTCGGAACTAGAATCCGAGCCTGTCGGAACCCAAACTGGAATCGGGGCACAACAATAAGGGGCCGAATACACCAGGAGTGGCTCGGAGCTTCCTGGTAAGAACTGTTGTCACTTGACCAAGCGCCTTGTGAATGCGTTTCTCCGGCGATCAAACAAAGCCTGTCGATGGGCTCATCAGCCCCCCCTCTGATCACACGAATTCCGTCTCCTCCTACGGTCCGAATAACGCTTGAATTCTGTGAATTCTGCTTTCCCCAATGGCCTCAGACAGCGATCTCGATTTTGTAGATTCTGCCTCCTCCTCCGGCTCATGACAACGGCCTCGATCCTGCGAAGTTTCACTTCCTTCCTTCCACTCGGACGACACTCTCGATCCTGGTAGTAGTATACTACCGCCTCCGACACAGTATGCATCAGTCTCGTCTCGTATCCGACACTGTGATCAGGATCGCTAGACATACGATAACAGAGTGTGGATTCTGGATTCAAAGACAAGATAGGCTTTCAGATAAGAAGCCGGTTAAATATAGAGGCAGCAAAAAAAGAGCAAAAAACATGAGACAATTTTTGTCTCTAAAATTAGCGCCCACATCTCTAAATTTGGACCCAAAATGCTCATCCACGAAGGCAAGCAAAAGTACAAAGAAAAGTCCGTTCTGTCTGTTCTGTGTCTCTGTTTCTCGCAGTCGCAGCTGCCAAGGAAGAAGAAGAAGAAGAAGAAGCAGCGAAGAAAAGGGGAAGGGAGACCCACGACAGAGGACATGGGGAGGTCCCGGCAGATGGTGATTTCGTGCCACTCCCCGCTCTTCTGCTCTCCTTCCCGTCGTTCGATTTCTGTGCTGAGGTGATGCCTAATTCCGCAAGGATCGACATCTTCCCGTCTAAAAATCCTGGTATTTTGGCTCGGCTTTCCTCGATTCATTCCGCTCTCTCCCTGCCCTGCTCCCCTCCTGCTTGCCTTTCTCCACGATTCTCATGTTTTCTGGCGGTGATTCTGGTATGTTGAATATCTCTTGTTCACTTAGGCAGACAGTCGGGTTAGAAAGAAAGCAGAAATGATTTTGCCATGGGCATGTGACGCAGTGGCAAAGCCGGATGAATCTCTGGTGCAAGAAAGTGCCTTTAAGCTGTTTCTCCTGTTTTTTAGATGGTGAGATGATAAAGAAGAAGTTCTCCTTTCTTTTGGTTCTCATGAAGATGGTGAGATGATAAAGAAGAAGAAGAAGTTTCAGACATGCTTGGAATCGCATCCATGGACATAGCTTGAGTTTGTGCCCTATATGATACAAGAACTTGGCTTTTGAAGCTTAATGGTCTCACTCGTAAGAATGTGATTGTGACTATTCTTGGAAGAGATTTGTACATGTACGCACACACACAGTCTTATACCAGTGTCAGATGAAAGATTGTAATTTTTGCCATAGCCTAGGATTAGCTTGATGAACTATTCTTGGAGGAGATACACCAGAATTTGGTTGAAGATTATTTATTTGCTGCATATAAGGAGCAAATTTACTGAAGCTATACAAGGATTTATTTGTGCGTAAAGAACAAGTCTTTGCCCGAGATATATAAGCGTCCAATTGAATCAGAGACACACATTACGAGAACGAAGTGAAAGCATATGGCTTCAATCCCAGTAGAGAACAACCGCAATCCACCATCACAGGGAGCTATGCAAGCTGCTTGCTCTCTCGTACAAAGCCCTGCCATAGTTACTCCTTTGGCAAGTGCTTTCCCACCCATTGATACAAACCCATTCTTCACTGATCACCACCGCCATCATCATCTTCTTCTTCATCGAAGCCACGGTGTAGTCCCTGGTAAATCCATGGATGAAAAGAATGAAGGAGAGATCGATTCCGAGGACAAGAAGGCGCCTGATAGCGGCGGAGGACGAGAGCACAAGAAGAGGTCCAAGAACTGGACGAGAGCCGAGACTCTGAAGCTGATAAAGTTAAGGTCAGAGATGCAGGATAAGTTTTCAAAGGCAGGGAAGAAGGGCGAGCTGTGGGAACAGATCGCAAGCGGCCTGCAGCGCGATCACTTCACCCGGGATGCGCAGCAGTGCCGAGACAAGTGGGAGAAGCTCTTGGCTGCCTACAAGGAGGTGAAAGATGGGCACAAGGATAAGGAAGATTATCCCTTTTACGAGGAGCTCCACCTGTTGCTATCGGGGGGGAGCACAAGGAAGGAGAAAGATCATCACCACCATGTCGTATCATCAGCATCGGATCACGGGGCGGGGGGAGAGATGATGAGGATGCAAGATGATGATGAGGATGATGGCAATGAGGATGATAAGGATGCCGCTGGACATGGGACTTGGACAAAAGGGGTTTGCAAGGAGGACAGGGAGCCATTGTGGGCACCTAACAGATGTTCTGCCATGAGCATGGAGGGCGAGGAAACTGAGATGATGCGCTCATCGCTGAAGCGGAAACAGAGGAGCTGCCCACCCACTGAGCAGCTGGAGCCGATACACTCGATTCGGACATTGCTCGAGACTGTTATGTCATGCCAGCAGAAGATCTTTGAGGGCTTCCTCGAGAGCTTTCAGCGGTGGAAGGAGCGGCGTGATCGAATGAGGGAGGAGCGCGAGGAAAGATGGAGGGCCGAGGAGCGGGCACAGAGCCTCGTCTTCAACAATGCCATGCTGTTACTCTTGCAGAAGCTTATTGAGGACAAGGCAGGGCCGATGGATCGCAGCAGCAACAGCCCAAACAGCATGGATCATCACCATCACCATCATCATCAACATCGGCAACAGCAGCAGGAGGAGGAGCTGCAGGAGCAACAGCTGCAGCAGCAGCAGTTGCTCGTTGCGAAGCGATCCAAGAACTGGAAGAGGTCCGAAGTGCTGGAGCTCATCCGGCTCTGTGCCGCCGCTGAGATGGAGGGGTTTCTGATCTCGCGAGCTGCAAAAGGCTCAGCAGCTTGGGATGAGCTCTCGGATGCCCTTGCTGCCCTGGGCATCAAGCGCAATGGCAAGCAGTGCCGTGAGAAGTGGGAGAAGCTCATGTCGGGGTATCGAGAAGTCATGGCTGGTCGAAGAGAGCCATCGGAGAGCCCCTACTTTCAGGAGCTCACGAGAGCTATAGGCTCAAAGAACCCCTGAGGATCTGCGCTCCTCTCCCTTGGTTAACCTGCACAGCAAGAGCAGAGTTTGTGTTAGAAAAAAAAAAGAGGAGATCTTCCACCAAGCCTCATCTTTGCTAGATAATGCCAATGGAAGCAGCATGTGCTGATGAACCAGTTGTGTTTAGCATAAGCATCATCATTTTCATGCATTGGCAGCAACATGAAAGGGACATAACGCGCATATGATCCAAGAGGGATGGAATTGGATACATGTCCTGAGAGGGATGAATCGAAAATACTGTCATCAGCGGCATCTTCAAGCCTCAACATTACTGGTGAGAGGACTTTGTTTTATATCACATCCTTTCTTCTTTCTTGTTCTTCAACATGTTACATATCCGTGTAACTTATTTGTAATATAATAATAGGAAGCATTCGCGATGCTTCTCTCATTCGTGATTCCCTCGCGATTCTAATCATTTAAGATATATAAACCATTCATGGGTAGGAAACTGGAAAACGTTTGTATTTTAACACAGTTGTGTCATGACTGCATAATCTTAGGGTGGGATGTATTTAGACATCCATTTCTTTTCAAAGTTCAATACATCGTTTACTCTTCTTTGTATGTTCTTGTGCACCCTACAATGGCGTAATATCACAGATGGTATGTATGTAACAGTTTGCAGATGGTATGCCTATTTAGCAGCTGTAAGCTGTTGTGGGATGAATGCAATATGATGTAAAAGGGGTAAGGAAAAATCATTCAGATCTATGGACACAGACACATCTTGAAACTGGAGCAAGATACTTGCAGTTCTATCTATGCCCCCAATCATGTGGATTCAGATGTTCTAATCTTGAGCCACACTTTGCTCTTGCAGTTTCTGGGAATCAGGATTCCAGCATTCAATACTTTCTGCTGCAATCCGCCCCGCATCAGGCGGACAAGATTGATCATTGGAGGGACTCTCCCTCTTTCCTCTCTGAGCATAGATGCTTTACTAGCAGCTGTTTCAGCTTTCACCGTGACCATGAAAGAGAGTTATTATGTCTGATTCAAAAGCTTGACGGTGGTACCATGGTCTACTGGTTAAAGGGCTTCAAAAAGCTGAAGCAGATTTGCAACAGAGAAAAGAGAAGGGCAAGAAATTTACATGCAGTAGCAGCATGTAATGCAACATCCCAAGAACGGAGGGGTAAATAAATGGTAGATATCATGACAATGTTGAACGGGGGAACAAAGAAAACATAATAAATGGCATCTGCGATTGATGCCATTAGAAATTCCACTGTTTTGATGAGTGGTGAATGAACCAATAAATGGCCGAAATCATTACAACCTTGCAGACTTTGGTTATAAGGCATTATCATTACATCTTCAGAGAAAGGATCAGAGCCAGCAGATGGGATGAAAGATTGGCTGCAGCTTGAGATGGAACATGCTTGGGAGCAAGAAAAGCCAAGTTTTGCCGGAAGCAAAACCACTCTTATCGGAGATTTGAGAACCAGGAAAGAATTAGCAGCTTAAATCTGGCTAGAATTTGGCCTGCAAACGCAGCAGATTTACAAGGGGTTTTATGCTTCAGAAATTGCTCTGTGTTTGTGATTGCATATGCTAAGCTTGGTCTTTTTTTCACGCATTCAAGGACGTTGTACGAGGTAATGGGGAATCGCAACAGCCCAACCGTTGACAATTAAACAAAGAAAGCGAGGAATCGTTGCTCTTTTCCGAAACCCGACTCGTGCATTGCTTTACGTATCTCATTCAAGGCAAGCGTCAATACGAGGAGACAGTCCCACAATACTTGTCTTTTTACACAACAAGAAGAAGATGGTAAATTTGTTTCCCAAACATGTATGGTATGATGCTCCTAGGTCAGAGCTCGAGTTCATTACAGATGATTATTCTGGTCCACTGTAGAGTTGGAGATGATATAGAGCTAGTTATAGAACGGCCATCAAAGATCCTAGGGAGCATGGCATGTGCCATGGAGTTCTAAGTATAATTTCAGAAGCAGTTTCATTGGCAAAGTTTGAGCTCAAACTACATACATCGCAGCAGCAGCAGCAGCAGCAGCAACAGCAACACACACAGAAACAATCGAGTCGAAGATCTGTGCTGGACAGATCTTCTTTATCAGATATATAGAGGGTTCAGAGTATGTATATGGCCTTGTAAAGCCGTCTGTGCTTCTATGGAAGATTTTAGAAGAATTTTTTTGATCCAAAATGCACTGCTAACACAGTTTTCTCATCATAGTGATTAGATCCAAGCAACTTAAGTATAGATTATAATGCAAATTCGGTTCATTTACTCTGAAACAGATCTTAACGAGAATACTACGCTGGAAACCCGCACAAGATTTTCAAAATTTGAACGCCCAACACAACAAACAACCGATCAAGTAGAAGCAGCCAGCAGCAGCCTTTTTGTTTTTCCTTGTAAGAATTATTCTTTGTTTTTCTGGCAAGTGGGGATGGTGTCAAAATTCAAAAAATTCTGTGTGTTGGCAACATGTACATATGTTATTATTTCCCCTTCTTGTTTTGGGGGGTTTTCGGTTCTTTTTCTTTGTTGTCAGGGACACCGGAGCCTGAAATCCATGGTTAAAATGAACAAAGAAATCTTATCTTTCTCTATGTTTAGCAAGATGGAAAAAGAACTGAAAGGAGGGCCAGGATTCTAAATATGGGAAATGATTTGGTTATTTCAAGCCAAACCAGAGCATATCGAAATAAGCAAAAACAAAAGGGGATTGAAATAAACGAAATGCAGATTTGTTTTTCCTGGAACATTTTGGTTTTATTTCGAAATCGATGTAAACAAGACAGCAAAATGGAGAGAAGCGAGATATATATTAAATGGTAAACCAGTACTAAACAGTAACAATAAAGAACCGCTTTAGGGTCGGGTACAGGCAGGTGATGGAGGGCCAAATTTGTAGCTTCCCAAGAGCACAAATTTGAAAGAGAAGAAACAAATTTTGAAGAGAAGAAGAAGAAGAAACAGAGTATTTCTTGTCTACACAATCCCTCTGTTTTTCAGATTTCTCCGTCTGTCTCTTCCTCTCTCTCTCTCTCTCTCTTTTCTTACTCACAGACATTTAATTTGTGCAGTGTATGTAGCACCTAAAGTTTAAACCTACCCTAAATAAGGAGAAGATGGTACATCATGGAACACAGCTACTAAATGCAGATGATGCATAGCTAGATTTGACATGTCCCTGAGGGTCTAAGATACTATCTATATACAGACAGAGAGAGAGAGAGAGAGAGAGAAACAGAGAAAAATAGAGTGTTCTTGGATGAAGATGGAAGAGATCGTGTGGAGACAAACCCACACAGCTTGCTAGAAGCCACACCACCATCGACAGGAAGAAGCAGCAAAGAAGAAGAAGCAAAGAAGAAGAAGCAAAGAAGAAGAAGAAGAAGAAGCAGCAGCAGAGAAGAAGAAGCAAAGAAGAAGCAGCAAAGAAGAAGCAGCAAAGAAGAAGAAGAAGCAAAGAAGAAGCAGCAAAGAAGAAGAAGAAGAAGAAGAAGCAGCAGCAGAGAAGAAGAAGCAAAGAAGAAGAAGAGGAAGAAGCAAGAAGCAAAGGAGATGAAAAACGGCAATGGCAATGGAGACAGCACAGCGACCAAGGGATTCAAGGATCCATTCAACAGCAACAGGAGGTCCTCCGACAACAACAACAACAACAGCAGCAGATCCACCTTCTCTGCCATGAACGCTAATGGAGGAGGAGGTGGGCAATCGTCGTCGAGCTATCTGGTGTATCTGCTGCTTCTCAGCGTTAGCTGCATCGTGCTGATACCCTACACAGGGAAGCTCAGCGGCGGAATTGCAGGGCTGGTGTTCCGGCGAGGAGGCGGAGGCGGTGAGGATGAAGACGACAGCAGAACAAACCCTAGCTCCAGCACCATAGCCAGCAGCAGCAGAAGCAGCAGCAACAACAACAACAACAACCTCTACTACAAGCAGCAACAGCAGCGGCAACAGTACAGAGGCATCTCCAGCAACAGAGGCAAGTATCCGCCATCGCTCCTGTCTGATGAGAGCTTCCATGGCGGCGCTTCTGCTGCTGCCGCCGCCGCCGTGTACGAGGCCCGCTGCGAGTCGCTCGAGGTCCTGCTCATGGACACGCAGCGCGTCGTCCATGGCGAGCGCGAGCGCACCCTGTTCCTGGAGAACGAGCTCCGCGTTCTGCAGATCTCCGAGAGCTTCCTCAAGGGCAGGGTCGAGTACCTGGAGACGCTGAGCCGGAGACGAGACCTCAGACCTCCATCGCCATCGCCATCGCCCTGGCCCTCGTCTTCTTCTTCCTCGCCCTTCTCCTCCATGGATCCTTCCTCCTCTGCTTCTGCTTCCTTCCCCTCCATGGCTTCTCCCCCTCCCCCTCCCGCCTACAACCTGTTCCGCAACCCACCGACATCTCCATCGCCCTCCCCTCCTCCTCCTCCTCCTCCATCGCCCGATCCATCCTCGCCCAACAGCTTCTTCTCCGCCCCCACAAGCGATTCCACCGTCCTCCAAGACCTCCTCCGCATGGTTCTGGCGGAGCGGGACCGAACGTCCGCGCTGGAAGCGGAGATGCGGCTCCTGCAGAGCTCCGAAAGCCTGATGCAGGACAGAATCCAGAGGCTGGAGGAGCGGCTCGGATCTTGCAAAGCTTCATAGATATAGCTATGGCGAAAAACACTCAACACCGCATCATCGACGACGACGACGACGACGACGAGATCTTCTCACCTCCCCCTTTCCTTCTTCTCCCCCAATCCCCATCGCCATCGCCATCCCCATCCCCCTCTCGTCTGCTTCTATGTCTGAATCCTACGACATAGCCGAGTTTTGGTCATCGGGGGAGGCGAAGCAGAAGCGAATCGCATCTACGGACATGTTGCTGTATGCACCTGCGTTCATCATCATCATCATCCTCCTCCTCCTCCTCCTCTTGTTCTGCGTCGTGCAGCTCCATGGCTATGGCGGGGCTCTGCAATTCGCCCACTTGTTTTCGTTTTCTCTCTGAGATTGTAAATAAAGAAGAGTAAGGGCAAATTTTACAGAAGAAGAAGAAGAAGAAGAAGAGGTTTTAGGTTTAAAGGCTTTCCAAATGCACAGTGTGCCTCGGAAGAGAGGGGTCACATGCACCTAAACCCTAAACCCTAAACCCTTAAACCACGGTTGGTGATTTGTAATGCAATGTATTGGAATGGAATGGAAGGTGTAATGCAATGCCTTGATTCGCAATTGCATCAAAACTTGCCTTTCTGGCTAGGCCTCGATCCGATCGATCGATCGCGGACGATGTTCTGTCGATTGGGGAAGGAACTGATTCATTGGTCTTGCCCAAATGTATGTGTATATATATATATATATATGCATGGATTAGACCTCTTCCTCTTTGATCGATGTTTCCGTTACACGGGATGCATCGATGCAAAGGAGACCACCGCCTTACAGCGGAAAAAAAAACACACACAAAATAGGAACAGAAGAGTTCTCAACAAGTGGGAGTTTATACAAAAGCAAGTGTCGGGAGTTCATCTAGAATTGCTACCTAGAATTGCTGTTGACAAGTCTGTTTGTTTTGTACTCTTCGCCCCAGATCACTTGTTTGAAGCCCAAATGCTTGGCACTTATTGAGAAAACCCTCTTGCTCTGATACCATGTACAGAAGGTCCTCTTGCCCTGATACCATGCCGAGGAAAACATTCCTTGCTTATAATAGCATCAATCGGCGGTTTTTTGTTTACAACGATGCTAAACCATCCAGAAGTAGCGGATTTACAAACCATCCATCCATCGAGCAGGTAGCAATCGACTGTCATGACATCTCAAACGATATTGCTCCGTATAGAGTTTTTTTCTGCTCGTTCTCCTATCGGCACCAATGCTCCACGGAATGTCGCTCAGATTCCAAGAGCTCGTCGACGAATCTCGACGTACTACCAACAGACTGTGGACACTGCAGAGTACATTCGTACAGCCAAAAACACCCTGTTCGCGCTCTTTTGCGGCTTTTGAAAACTTACCCGTATCACCCCCAAAACGTCTGACGCTGCTGGAGCTCTGTCCAATTGGAGCAGTGCTATGCAGGTCAGTGCCTGATAAAATAAAATAAAAAGGCTAAAGGGCATTTTGGTAGTGTTCTAGAATTGTGACCGCGAAACTCCGTTCTCCATGTTTGCCCCTAAACCCTAAAAAAACCCTAAGTCCGCCTTCGAACTGTGTTTCACAAACTAGAACAATAACAGACATGAAGTTCTCGAAAAACTTGCTCTTCCTTTCTCCACCCAATGGAGAGGAAAATCACAGGAAAAAACCCTCTAAATCAGAGCAGATTGAAGCTCCTTCATATACCTATTTATGTATCTCTCTCTCTCAGTATAACAGAAATGAATTCTCAAGAAAGTTGTTCTTCCTTTTCTGCACCCTATGCTTGGAAAGGAGAGCATGTGTGGGGTGTTTCCCAATGGAGAGGAAAATCACAGGAAAACAAACCCCCCACCCCCCCCCCCTTCCATAACCTCTAAATCAGAGCAGATTGAAGCTCTTCAAATACCTATTTATATATCTCTATTGGTTACTTTGATGCTTCATTGTTGTCATTGACTCGGCCCAAAGTTTCAAAGCCAACTTTTGGTTACCGGAACCCCAAAACCCGCTGACTGCTCTCTAAGGCTTACACCCAAATGTCGTTCGAGCCACACGAGAAGAAGTATCTATCCCCCGGGCCTTGTAGACTTTGTGTCGAAATCAAGGATGGAGCTGTGAACGGACCTTCCAGTTGGGAGATCGAGGATCGGGAAGCACAAAAGCTGCTGATAGACAGGAAAATACTTTGCATTATTGATGAACTTCTGCTTCTTTAACAGCTGAAATATCATCTAAACTAGTGTTCACACCATGTTATCAGTATGTATGATATGGAAGGATAACTCTCGTCAGCAAGATTCCGGTGCCACCCTTTCCTGCCTCCTCAGATACCACTTCTCTCTAAATTAGTAAAGACTGGTTGTTCTGTTATTCGTATATAGAATCAAATCAATAGATTTATCTCAATGACATTATCAAAAGAACCTAAATTTGCAGTGAATTTTTATGCAACCCCTCTTAAATTCGGGTTCATCTATTTCAGAACATTCATGATTTTTGGTCAATATTTCACAGTCTTGTTATTAACATAATGCTCCGTGAATTTGGCAACATTAACTTACAAGCATATTGCTACATTAACCCAGGTTCAACTTAATCAGGCCATAGAGCTCTGAAATCAGATGAATTCCTGATACCACTGTCTAAACAAGAAATATACCAAAGGTTAGATTCAGTGCCCCGAAGAGCATGGATACCAAAATCACTCTTCAATTCTTGTGTGATGGAACAAAGAAATACACAAACCTTTGATTTATTCAGAAATGGAGAGCACAGGAAATCCGCTGTTCAAAAATCATGGATGCCATCACATCCATAAAGGTCAACTTTTTTTTAGGGATGCTTCTTTTCTAGCAATTTGAGTAAAAGAACCAAATGAAATACTTTCTCAAGCTCTAGAAGAGTTATTATTAATCTGGTGTTATGAAAACTTCAAGAGGGCAAATAATTCAGTGAGTCCAATACGCTTGCACTCTATCCAGCTTCCTGTTACAATGGCAGTGCCATGTGTAAAGTTCCCAAAAATCATTGGCTTAACAGCAAGGAATGCCGCCATTATCACAGAAGCCTGAGGAAGTGGAGAAAATAAACTAAATGAGACAATGCCTCATGAAGACACAGATCAGTTCTTCGATTTTTACATGCACAAAAACAACAGGACCCAAAATGATGATATGTCTCTTTATGCCTAATCTTTGAATATATATTGAATCAATCAATAACATGGGTTGCAACAGATACTTTGCACAGCAGCAAGATTTGTACACCAAGAAAAATTGTCACGGACAAAAGATCAACAAAGCAATCCACACTTGAGATAATCAGTATTATCTTTGAAGAAAACCCAGCATGCTGTAGCATTTTTTCCAAACTCGTTCAGGGTATTAAATAGGATCATCCATCAATGTATTCAGTATTCATAATGCTATCTTTCACTTTTTTGTATGAAAAGTACAGAGTAGTGCTACACGTCAAAACAATCTCTTGTAAAAGGCATATCAATGCACTTACATAGATTGAGAACTTACTGACCAGACATGATCACAACTTGATTGCAAGCCGAGTTCTCTTTCATATATTCTTCTAGGAAGTCTACTTTCTGACTATTTTCATTCAAGTATTATCCTAACCTTCGTAGCTAGCTACTGGGAAGAATCCATCATGTGAACGCTCATTTTACTTCCCAGCAGGCTTAGAAACATATACAACTAACAGTCATTAAGAAACGTAGCTTTCACTCAGTCTTCAACCTCATTATGGACCATGAAACAAAGGTGTAATTTTCCTTACCCACATTGACAACAAAGATTCGAACATACTAGCAAATGGATTGGTATATCTTGACATTCAAAACACTCATAGAGCCTTCGAAAGATGCAACCTTCACATAAACATATGAAGAACAATTGTAAATGAGAAGAATTAACAACTGAAAACATAGACAACAAGAAAGGAGCTATTCATTCACCACCAAATAGAAAGGAAAGCATTTCAAAGAACAACAATGAAAGGAATAACCAGCTCACTCTTCTACTGTGTGTGTAGGAAATGCCAAGCAAGAGACACTATCAAGAAATACATGGGATGTTGAATGGATCAATGAAAATGGAAAGAGAAACTCACTTGTCTTTTTCTCTTCAGACTTTTGCACCAATTCCATTAGCTTCAGCTTCAAGATAAGTGCAGACATGCTCCATAACTTCTCGCCCTTTAGCACTGTTCTGCAAAAACTTCTCTACACATCTCTGTTCGATCTTCTCTGCCATGGAAGCTAGACCAGACAAAGTATGACAGCTGATACTCGTCTCTTGCTTCATCACAGTCCAGTTAGGGTTCTCAGGGTGAGGAGAATACCAGCATTTCTCTTCAACGGAGACGAAATCCTTGAGTGTAACATTTCGAGTTACCATCTCCATAGCTTTCTTGCTGGCATCAACGTTTGATTCTTCGATGCAATGGCAAACGGTTTCTCCCAATATCCTCTGAAGCCACCATGGCCCCGGGGCGTTCACAGTGATAGCACGCTTAGTGAAGAGCTTCCCACCAGGATCGAGCTTCCTCTGTACTGTGTCAACCTCGAGGATGTGGGAGAGACGAGAGGTGTTCTCAGGGTCTGTGTATTTCCTCCAACATGCAGAGGTTACTCTCTCCCATGGATGAAGGAATGTATGTTCCTGAGTATAACGTCTCACCATTTCTTTCTTCCCCTAGCCTTCCTTCTGCTTTCTCTTCCGAACTTCTTGCTAGTGAATCTAAACCAGAAAATCCTACACTTCTCTTGGCATTGCGATTCGATGGGATTACAGAAGATCTAACTTGCCTTTCACCCCTCGATACATGAATTCATTCCTCAAGCTGCAAAAGCCTAGCTCTTGCGGTGCCTCGACGATTAGACCGGAGCACAGGGAAAAGCTTGGCTTTTTTTCTTTTCTTGTTCACAACGATGATCACGCCTCCTGGATCAGAAAGACCACAGACTTTCTGAGATCGGTTTAGTGTATGCTTTAATCGGACCAAGGGGGGAAGGGGAAAAACGGAACGAAAACTTTGTTTAAGCTTTTAGAACAGACTTCAGGATGGGCTGAATCAGACGAGCAAAGCGTACCTTGTCAGGTGCCGACGGAGAAGGAGCTCGAAAGCCTGCAGAAGACGATGGAGAAGAAGGACCAACAAGCCCTAACAACTTCTACGCAGAAAGGGACGTAGAAATTCTCAAAAGACTTTCTTGTGTGTAGTTTCTCACAATTGCCCACAATACCCCTTCTCAGTTCTAACTCAAATTGCTGCTTCTTTTGTTTGGGTAGCGCTTTGCGGCAGATTTCTGTAGACCCATTCTCAAGGCTACAGGCCTCGGTTGCTGATAATCTGCAAGGCATGATGCTCTTGAAGGATCGGATCGGCTGCTTCCCGATGCTCGGCTTGGCAAACCCTACACTTTGATTCCATTGATTTGATGCCCAGTTGCGGGCATCAAGCAATGGAAATCAATGGAGTCGAAAGGATAGATTAAGGGCACGAGAGATGCGCGGAGCTCAGATGAACCTGGAGAAGGTATGCGATTCCCGTCTTCCAGAGCTTGTCCGGTTGCTGAAGCAGAATCCATATCTTCGTTGTATGCACTCTCAATGTATCATTGAACCGCCCGCATGCCTGTTGCCGTTCTAGTGAATCCATGGAAACTGGGAAAGAAAGAAGGCAAATTTTGCAGAGTAGCGATAGTGGGTCAGACGTGCACGGTGTTGATTTAAATGGGTCGTTTGGTTGCTGTCTTCCAGACCAGCCCATCAGTTGCTGAAGCAGAATTCATATGTTTGTATGTACTCTCCTATCATTGAGCCGCATGTCTGTTTCCATTCTACTAAATCCATTGAAAAGGGGAAAGAAAGAAGGAAAATTTTGCAGAGTAGCGAAAGTGGGTCAGCCATGCACGGTGTTGGTTTAAATGGGTCATTTCGTTTATGAAGAACAGTATCAAGGGTTTTGATGATGGATCGAGGAAGAAAAAGCAATGGGAAAAAGATATATGCATGGAATTCGTTTACTTACTCATCCAAACGCTCGGCAGCTTGTCCTTGAAATCGAACCCAGTTTGTGAGTGAATATATTCAGAAACTGGGCAGAAATTGAGTAGATGATTCTGCCGCATATTGAACCAGCATGTATTTGGGAGCTACAGCACAGTAATGAGAAGATAAAGAATGAGAAATGGAGAGTTCATGTTTAACAAATCCTTCGAAAATGATGAAAGCAGACCATCATATGGAGATACTCAAGGGGGGTGTGACAGAGCAGGATCACGCTTCACTTTTGGCATCCATAAAAACTTGCGGGCAAAAGAAAGATCTTCGGAAGGGTAGAGAGATACATGCTGATATTCTCAGAAGAAGGATATATGACAAGGATGTTTACATCAACAATGCTTTAATAAGCATGTATGTCAAATGTAATGCCTTCAAGAGTGCTCGAGATGTCTTCGATGAACTAGCAACACGAACTGTAGTATCGTGGAATTCATTGATCACAGGGTATGCTAAGCATGGACTTGCAGATGAAGCTCTTAGTTGCATTAGACAGATGCAAGAACAATGTATATTCCCAGATGCATTCACCTTTACCTGCATATTGAAGGTGTGTGGAAGCACGGGATGGATACAGAAGGGAAAAGAGATACACGTAAATCTCATCAAAGAAGGGTTACTAGAGAATAATGTCATGATTGGCACCGCATTAATGGACATGTATGTGAAATGTGGTGTCATTCTTGAAGCACAACAAGTGTTCGATGAACTTCCAGAAAGAAATAATGTTTCTTGGAATGCATTAATAGCTGGTTATTCACAACATGGGCTTGGTAATGAAGCTCAAAGCTACTTTAAAATGATGCGAGAGGCGGGTCTCTCCTCTGATGCTGTCACTTATACGTGCATCTTGAAGGCTTGTGGTAAGATAGGAGCATCAAGAAAGGGAGAAGAGGTATATGCTGAGTTTTACAAGCAAGGTTTGTTGAAGGACAATATCATACTTGGTAGTGCATTGGTGGACATGTATTCAAAATGCGGTATGCCTACAAAAGCGCAAGAAGTATTTGATGAGCTTCCGGTGCAAGATGTCATCATGTGGACATCTTTGATCGATGGATATGCTCAGCAAGGCCTCAGTGATGAAGCTTTAAACTGCTTCGAACAGATGAGAGATAAAGGCTTTGCCCCAGATGCAACCACCTTTACTTGCATCTTGAAAGCTTATGCTAGCACAAGATCGATCGCGAAGGGAGGAGCAGTGCATGCTGAGATTAGGAAGCAAGGATTACTGAAGACGAACACTCTGCTTGGAAACGCACTGATGGACATGTACATCAGATGTGGTGCAATCGTAAAGGCAAAAGAAGTGTTTGATGAAATCGCAATACGAGATGTCGTTTCTTGGAATACGTTGATTGCCGGGTATGTCCAATGTGATCTGTCTGATGAAGCTTTAAATTGCTATAACAAGATGGAACAAGAAGGTATCCCTCCAAATGGGGTTACGTTTACTTGCATCTTGAAAGCTTGCAGTAGCATGTCTTCCCTTGATAAGGGAGAAGAGATACATGCTGAAATCGAGAGGAAAGGCTTACTCGGAGAAAATGTCGTGCTTGGGAACGCAATCGTGTATATGTATGTAAAGTGTGGCGCGCTTGCAAAGGCGGAGAATGTGTTCAATACGCTGATGGTTCGGGACATCATCTCATGGAATGCACTGATCGCAGGCTATGCCCAGTATGGTTTGAATGATGAGGTGTTTTGCTGCCTTCAAAAGATGAAAGAAGAAGGTCTTTCACCGGATGCGGTCACCTTTGTCAATCTCATGAAAGCTTGTGGTAGCCTCGGCTCTTCTGAGAAGGCGAAAGAGATACATGCAGAGGTTAGAAACCAGGGTTTGTTGGAACAAGATATGATGATCCGTAATGCATTGGTTGACATGCATGCCAAATGTGGTTTGCTTAAGCAAGCGCGTAAAATATTGGATGATCTTCCAGCGAGGGATATTATTTCATGGAATGCACTGATCTCTGGCTATGTCAAACATGGGCTGGATGCCGAGGCTCTAAACTGCTTTACCCAGATACGAGAAGAGAGCATATCACCAGATGCAGTAACTTTCGTTTGTATTCTAAAAGCATGCAGCAATCTTGGGTTCATGGAGAAGGGGGAATCCATTCATGCGGAGATGGGCAAGCAAGGCTCTCTAGAGCGAGAGATCATGGCTGGTAGTGTGTTGGTGGATATGTACTCCAAATTCGGCGCGATCGTAAAAGCACAAAGGGCGTTTGATGGGCTTCCTGTACGGGATGTCGTTACGTGGAGCGCTCTGATTGCTGGATATTCCCAGCTTGGTCAAATTAAAGAGGTCTTTTTGCTATTGAACCAGATGGTAGGGGAAGGTATAGTGCCTAATTCAGTCACCTTCGTCGCTTTGCTTACTGCATGCAGTCATAGTGGTCTAGTGAACGAGGGACAAGTTTTCTTCACAACGATGAACAGTACATGCTCTTTCAAACCATCTCTGGATCACTACAACTGCATGGCTGACCTATTTAGTCGTGCTGGGCAGTTTGACAAGGCTGTGATTCCGATAGAAGAAATCGAGCATTCCGAACGCCTTCAACTCTGGTTGACTCTGCTAGGCTCTTGTCATAAATGGGTGAATGTGGCGCTTGCACAGTACGCCTTTGAGCAAGCAATAGAGCTGGATGCGAAGTGCATAGCCGCATATGTTTGCATGAATAATATATATGCTGCAGCTGGGATGCGAAACCGAGTTTAGGAATAATCCAGGATGAGATTTGGAATGTAGTACATAATGTCCGAATGGACTGACTGCGAAATTCATGGGAAGTTCAGGACTGTCGTCGCATCACATGCCACTAGTGCCGTGAGCAAAATGATTTAAAATGGAATGCTAGCGAGATATTGTAGCTCGTCCACTCATATAGTTGATGCTGCAGAAGAAGATCAAGATTCCATTAGTAGTAATCTCGGTCGTCGACAGGGGACAATCGCGCTTATCTTATCTGTTGGCAAACAACATTTTGCGGGCAGGTTCACCATCGTCTCAAAGTTGAGCCGAGAGCAGTATTTTGTTTGTGAAATTAAGAGAAGCACACAGGGTCCGATTGTGCTCAGCATGTCTAGTTTTTTCTCAGGGCTTGAGAGGGGAGGAGAGTGTCTGTATACATACATACATACATACATACATACATACATACATACA
>JBBBWG010031631.1:0-44615 GCA_037176905.1 Azolla pinnata | reverse complement strand
CGGGCGGGCCCGTTTCACACTGGCGCCGGGCGGCAGCGCGACGCGCGGCGGCGGATGGGTGGCCATGGACGCGCGCACGGGCGCGGTGCTCTGGTCCGTGGCGGCGCCGCCCGAGGGCACGCTCGCGTTCGGGCCCGTGTCATCAGCCCGGGGAGTCGTTTTCACCGCCGCCTTCTCGGCGTCCGGCGGCGTGTTCGCACTCGACGCGCTCGACGGCTCCGTCCTGTGGTCCGCGTCCACCGGCGCCGTCGTCTACGGCGGCGTCTCCGTCGGCCGCTCCTGCATCTTCGTCGGCAACGGCTACTCCAGCTTCGCCGCCTTCGCCCCCGGCTCGCCCAACGGCACCCACGTCTCCGCCTTCTGCTTGCCCTAATTAAGCGAACCGTACCGAATCGATCCATCGATCGCTTACATTTGTCCGCGCGCTTATCGCGATATGATTCCCCACGTATCGCGTCCGAGAGGACCGCTACCCAGTCTGCGGCCCGCTTGATCACGAGATTCGCGCAGCCTTCCTTCCGCTTCTCGTCATTCACTCACGTACCGATCCACGCCCTTCTTGCTTATCATCGTTCCGTAACGAGCTTATCGTGATTGCGTGCTTTAGCGGAATTATGTTAAACAATCCTCCTCCTGCTTATCCTAATTATGGCATTGAAATATAATTAAGGCTGGATGCGGTAGCGCAAAGAATTCGATGACCTCAACTTATCTTGTCCAAATATACGACATCTGGTGGACATTTGGTGGCTCTGGAGTACGGGCGCCGCCCAAATATCTTGTCCAAGAATTCGTGAGCTAACTACTGGGGAACACGATGAAGGATGCTACAATCTAGCAATATACCCATGGTTCCAAGCCAGATTGATCCTCAGGTTTGCATCAATCACCTTGAAGCAAGAATCAGATATGGTCTAAAAGCAAGGAAGCGGTTTATTGTTTGATGATGGTGATGGTGGTGGTGTTGATGGTGACGATGATGATGCGGATGAGGATGCTGTGGAGGGGTTAAGCAGATGTAATCGATTCATGAAACCATGACAGCATATCTCCTGATTTGCATACCAGTATGATTGGTTCGAAAATGTGGTTAGTGTGGCCACTGTCCAACTGATATGATGCAAACCTCGTGATCAATCCTCTGCTTTAGGAGCCAATACCCATGAACAGCAAATAAATGGTCGAAGTATGTGCTCTATCCACTGCTGTTTCCAAGTCAGGATGTAACTGTTCGACTAACTCCAGAATCCATGACTTCCATGATATCATCTGTCAATTGATTTCAGTCATCCGTGGCCAAAGGCAACCACCACAGTACTACTAGTGGAATACGTGATGAATCATCACATAATAAATGACTCTTGAGCATAATAATTAATCTGTACAGTATCTGCAACGCGTAGATTAGCGAAAGTTCAGTCAGGAGAAATAATATACTTTAATGCATTTATTGCTCATATGGAGCCTTGCAGGGAGTGTTATCTAGATTTTGGAATTGTTGGTATTGTTTTATGTGTTTCGGAGTCTGACCTCCAGAGTGGATTAACATTCATTTTGAAGTTGACCATGATTACACTGGAGCAATTTAATAATCAGATGAAACATGCAAAATAGAAAGATACTGTCAAAATACTTGCTCGAGCATAAATCAGACATGGGATCGACAAAAGCAGAATCTAGGTTCTGATTCCATTCATATTGTACCAAAACCTTAAAACATGTGCAGGACTGAACTTGTTTATAGACAACAGTCCACAGGTGAGCAAGTTGTATACTCTCATGACTTAATGTTACAGACCAACCAAAACCATTGTAGGATATGAAGAGTTCCACTTACCAGTTATTTCTGCATTTTTGTAAAACCGATATATTGCGACCTCTAGTATTCTACAATATGATTCTGCATACCAAATATCTCATATGAATATTTAAACATCAGCAAACCTGCATAAAAAGTCTAGCTTTCATTCTTACACTCCAGTTTAACAATACCTTCACCATAATCATTTAAAAGAAAATTAAGTAAAATACCATTACAAAACAATTGCTTTTGCATTGAAGAACTTGTTGGCAGACTACCTTCAAAGATATAGAACCTCGATATTTTCGATTTAGCGGAGATTAGATTCCAGTGGAGACTTTAATGGATTTCAAAAGTCTCAAAAAAGTAGATAAAGAGCCATCTACAGGCATAAATGCGTTCTCGTGCTCAAATCATAGGACAAGCAGAGAAAACCTTTCCATTATATGGAGCATTAATGTTGGTGTTGGAAGTTTACTACTCCAATATATATATTTATAGCTACTCTCCATCACGAATATATTACTGGAATAAAATCTTGTGATGCCAAGTTTTTGGCTCCTATGGATGTTCGTATCGTGAAACATAATCCGTGCCAGAAAATAAAGTACATCAAGGTTTTGCCTCAGGGTAATTAATTTCAACACTTCTTTTTCCACCACTGTCAATACATCTGTTACGTGAAGCTTATCTTCACTTACTCTGAACCCTCAATCCAAAAAGAGTTTAACCACTATCGCATTCTTCTCATGTGGATGTAATCGAAGCATTTCTTCATCTAACTAAGACTGCAACATTTCTGTGGCTTGTTAAGAAATCGCCAAATAGTAATTGACCCTGTATGCACCGTATGCTGGTATTGACAAACAAATTAACCAGTTAAACCCTGGCTGGTTAGACCTGTAACCTGTTTCATCCATCCGAGGGCTGCCCTTTGCAACATCCATTTACATTAAAATAAGGTGAAACATCCATACTAGTATTAAAGAATTGTTCCCAAACTGCATCGTTTGTTGATGATATTTGATTTTGATCTTTGCAGATAACTGCAAGTGAGCTGTCTTCTTGGAACTCGGTAAGATCAAAAGCACAGTAATCATCTATGACCTGGATTGCTGCATCCAGTTCAAATGGAACATCCTCTGAAAGTGACATCTCATGCTCTAAATGTGTTCTTGTATGGCCATTGTTAAAGCTTCTTTGGAGCATTGGTGGAGATAATTGAGCTTCAGATGTGGAGATTTGACAGGATATTTCCTCGCATCTGAGCAGTTGATTAGTATTTGATCCTGCAATTTCAGAAATTTCAACTTTCTCTGAAACCCTGCTCGTCTTCCTCTTCACCACAAACTTTTTCTTTCTTTCATGACGCTGCATAAGTTGTGAAAGAAATAATGGGCTATCAATCGCCTTCTTCAAGCATAACATCATTTGTTGCTGATCATGTTCGGCGGACTGTATCCGCTTCCTGATGCTCTGCAAACCTTCACTAGTGGAAACTTGTTGCTGTCTTAACTGTACCAACTCTAGTTTCATCATATTCCTGTCATGTTTGAGCTGCTCAATCTCAGAAATTATACGAGATTTCCCAGTTTCCCCATGATGGCATTTAGATATACTGTTGTCCTGATGCACAGGAGCCGTCTTTAAGCTTTGACTATGGGATCTTTTCCTCGGAATGTTTGTCAGCAAGTGCTTCTTACCAGAGAGAAATCCATCATTTGCGAATTCCCAGTGGTCAGCATCCATCTTCCGGAAACCCTAGCAATGTCCCACAGAGAAAGAGTATAAACAGAACGATTCCTATGCACCATAACAAAATATGCAGAATTAGCACCTCATTTTATGAGCTTAACCCAGCGTTGATGCAAAACAGGCGAAAAACCAAAGAAACACAGGTGCTAATGTGTCGACACTGCAATCATTGTCCTAAACTCAGAGTCTGCACATAAGAAGAAACTTTGCTATGAAGTATGCCAAATACTGGATAGAGTTGGTCTGCAAACCAGATCCCGTCGTCTTGTGGAGACAGAAGCAATGCATTTTCTATAGCGAATATACATTTACAAGACCTAGTTCGTATCACACCAGATCCAGAGAAGAAATGGAAGCAATTAAGCAATGTATTGTGTATCAAGTGACAAGTCGATAACAAATCCTGAAGAATGGCGGGAAGTGAAAGGCTGTTTGAAACAGCATTTCATGGACCAGGCCAGAATGATAGAAATTTGCTTCAAGGGGTTAAAATCCGAACCACAAAATTTTAGATTCTTAAGCAATTCCGGATCAGACCAGACTACGGAACTGAACTGCGTTTGGATTTAGGTGTAGGGGAAAAGGAAGTTTGCAAATTTTCTATGTGCGCAAAAGATAAGCGCCAATGACTGCAGAAAATCACAAAGGTATCTTTAGAACTTTGATCGCAGTGAGAAAACATAAAAACCAAATATACCAGTAACAGAACAGATTAACAAGAGCAGTGAAAAGAAATGGGCACGGAAGACATCATGACAAAGATAAAAGATTCGTAGAAACCTTGAGGGTGGCTACAAAGCCGGTCCAGACATATTAGAGTAACACCGTGAAGGTCTCTGATGAGAAGGAAATGGATCTAACTCAAAAAGAGGAACGGAAAACGGAGGGAACACCGCGAAGGTTCTAATGAGAACGAAATGGATCGAACTCAAGAAGCGGAAAGGGAAACGGAGGGAGCACCGCGAAGGTTCTAACGAGAACGAAATGGATCCAACTCCATTTAACAGCGGAACGGAAACGGAGGGAACACCGCGAAGGTCCTAATGAGAGCCGAAACGGATCTAACTCAAACGGCGAAACGGGAAACGGAGGGAGCACCGCGAAGGATCTAACGAGAGCCGAAACGGATGTAACTCAAACAGCGAAACGGGAAAACGGAAGGGAAAGCTGCTCACATAAGTGTTAAGCTGTCGGACAAAGCTGGAGAAGTTGCTGTGTTTGAAGTAGCGGGGCAGGAGGAGCAGCGAGAAGCTGTCGAGGTCCCAGACGACGAAGCTGGTGTTGGAAGGGGGCTTCCAAGAGACGATGGCATCGGTGGAAGGATCGTCGACCATGTCGAAGGCTTTGCTGAGGAAAGGGGGAGGAGGAGGAGGAGGAGGAGGAAGAAGAAGAGCGGTATCCGCCATGGCGGCGGGGCCGAGGAAACTTCTCCTTCTTCTTCTTCCTGCTGCGCTTCCTTCCTCAGGTACTGAACACAGAAGAAGAACAGAAAGAAGAACAGAAAGAAGAGGAAGAACGAGAAGCAAGAGGCCGCACGTGTGGCCGCACGTGTGGCCGCACGCACGTATGTCCTGCACGTGCACGCGTGCACGCGTGCACGTGTGGCCGCACGTGTGGCCGCATGCATGTGTTTCCTGCGCGTGCATGGGTGCATTTATGTATGTGGTGGGCGTGTGCTGTGTTTGTGGCATGTTAGGATGTGCAGGCATGATCTTATGTATGCCATCGTTGGGTTTACAATATGTATGCGTGCTATGTGCATGCCATGCTGTGTGCATGCCTCATGTGAGCACGTGTGTTCTATGCATGTTAGGGTTATGTATGTGTGCGTGCTTTTATGTGCGCTATGGTTGCGCATCGTTATGTATGCGATGGTGTGAGCTCGAACATAGTAGCTGAACCTAGCTTGGTGGGTTTTTTTTTGCAGCTCGAGTTCGAGAGGACGTGAGCCCCGCGGAAATCAGCTCTGAATCGACCCGATCGATGATTGGTTTGAGAGGCTTTTTTTCCGACGTTGAGATTTGCATGTTTTGCTACGTGCTCGAGACATGTTGCAATTTTATTTTCATCCGTATTTGATCGGGTTCGATCCTCTCTCGGACAATTCAGAGCGCATGCTCTCGCCAGTCTAGCTCCGATTTTTCCCGCGAATCGGTTCGAAGCTTCGAACCGGACCACGACACGCGACGCCTGTGACGATAAACCTCGCGACAACGAATTGAACTATGCAATACCTTCTATCATAAATCATTCGAGGATGCCAAGCCCGTGTGATCTATGAATCTATGCTAAATTTTGTTAAGCAAAATGCAATCAAACTAACTTTCTATAGATTCTGATGATGAGCACATGATTGAACAACCCGATGAACAACAAAGAAGAGAAAGACTAATCGTCAATTATAGAGGACCCAAAGAATCAGTATTCTGGTAAATAGGGTTTGTAGATTTCAGCGTATAAATACTTTAAAAAATGTAGCTTTTAGAGGGTAGTTTATTTAAATGGTAGTTTGGTAACTTTGGAACTTAGAGGGGCATTTTAGTAAATAGGCGAACTTCAATGGTACTTTTCCGTATACGAGAGAGATATATATACGATATATGTACGTATATACGTGGACATACATACATGCATGTATATACGTACTATATACGTATGTATGTGGCACAGCAAGCGGGGTTTTCTTCATCGCAGAGGGAGGAAAGAACAGGGCCCGTTACCATTCCCCGCTAGCAGCCGGCCGGCACCTTTCTTCACTGCCATGCTCTCCCTCTCTGTGTTCCCCTCCGCTCTCTCTGCTGTTTCCCCCAATGCTCCAACCACAGGCACCACCACCCGCACCAAGGATTCCCGCTGCTCTCGCTCGCCATCTCATCATTTGCCGGATTTGATTCTCTGCAGGTCCACTTGATCCCTAGGAAGACACGGTGGCAATGCATTCCCCAGAAGGACTCGCAGAAAGGTACAATGCGTTGCCCGCCGTCCTAGAGACGAATCGGGATCTTGCCCGACTTATTTTATCGGGGGGTATAAGAGAAGCTAAAGTCATGTTTAGTTTGTATTGTGGCCCAATATCGGAATCACATCTTTTCAGTCGCGAGATTCTTTGGATGTTGGAAGTTTGCTCCTGTTTTCATACGCATGCGTGGATATCTTGTAGAAATGATCGTTTTGTTATGCATTGGAAAGAAAATGATATAGCTATAGATTACACTTATCTGGCCGTATATTGTGTGTCACTATCAATTTGTGCTGGTGGTTTTGCTTTCATTTTAATACAAATGCGTGGATATCTTATAAAAATCATTGTTTTGTTATGCATGGCGATCACATTATATGGCTATGTATTGTCAGCTATGTGACCAACTATCCATGTGTGTTGGATGTTTTGCTATTATTCTCATACAAATGCGTGGACATCTTGTAAAAATGATTGCTTTGTTATGCATTGACGATCAAATTGTAGGACCATGCTCCTTGGGTGAGATTTTTTGAATTGTCATGGGAAAAATGATTGTTTTGTATGGTGGATTTATGCACTGGTTGTCAAACTATTTATCTTCATCTGCTTTCATGCTCTTGGTTTTCCAGACCACATGCATTGCCAGTTACTACTAGGGCTATCATATTCAATAAGCATCTCACAATGCGGAATGTCAGTGCATCACGGTGTTCATCTAATTTTTTATGCTTTGTGTATCTTAAGCACAGCATAATAGTATTGCACCCGTTCGATTTTGCTGTTTCTTCAGTGATACCGTAGGAGTTTACTCAAATAATGCGGAAAGTCTGCTAAACCAGCTTCCTTGCCAAGTTGATCTTTGCGTAGAGGAAAATGCTACAAAAGACAATGACAATGAACAAAATTCAGGCTGGTTTGAAGTAAAGAAGGTAAAGTAAAAAGTCTTGAAGTTTTCAGCTTTGTCGATGCATGCGTCATTCCGATTATAGGCCTCCATTGTAACTGAAGTGACTTATTTGTTTTAATCCTACAAGGATACGATTTTAATCATGGCCTGGATTGTTGTGTAAGAGCATCTATATGGGAACAACAATGCTACCATCATCATTATAAGCTATGTATATTGGTTTTCCAGTGGCAAAATTATCGTGTTTTAAATCAGGGGCATCTGCTTCATTACAGTTACTTGTAGTAGTGGTTTGGGCGCTGTTTAAAGCCTACATGCACTCTAGGAACCCATTTCATAAGAAGTGTTGATACAGCTTGTCTAGGGCATCTATGATGTGCACTGTCTATTTTAGAAGTGGAATTACAAATTCAGTTATCATGATTGTTTGTACATTCTCTCAAAATATTTGATCTTATGTGAAATTTTGTAGCTATTTTGTAACACAGATCATTTATTGGGGCGTGGGGGTTTGAATCCTTAAGAGTGGGCATTGAACTCTTGGCAGTACTATAAATGTAAACTTGAATATTGGTCCTATTTTAGGAGTAAGCCTCGGATATCTACTTAAATCACCCTTCATTTGCAGAAAAATAGAGTGGGAAAATCCCACAAGCTTGTTACAAATGGGAGGAAAACATTTGATGCATCAATTAAGCCCAAAACTTACTTGGAACAACATGCGAGAGCAGAATCCAGGATATGCACATCATTTACAGAACATCAAGAAAGCTTTGTAATATCGGATGAGCAGGTTTTGTTGCAGTCTAAAGATTTTGACAGCCGGTTTGTATGTAAAGAGGCAGTTGGATCAACCACTACGAAAAGCTCAGAAAATATTTCTATGGCACTGGCCATTGAAAAGAAGGTATGAATATCGAAATGTATGTTCTAGTTTGAAGAGTAACAATGTATTATTGATGAAGTACTCAACTATATTTTCTCTTCTAGGTACATTGATGTTCATAGACTGGGAGAGTTCTGTCTGTCTGTAGAGAGAATAGTGGAAAGTCAAGTTCTGTTTGATCATCATAATCATGTACCATTTATAGGAGTATTTACCTTTAAGCTTTAGATACCCATTCAATTTAGTTTTGAAAATCTATAAAGAAGCAAAAAGCAAAGAATGAAAAGGAAAAACCTTGAACACCTGCATGTACGCACATGAGAAGTCTGTTAAGAAAAAATGTCATTGCAATGTTTGACTGTAGTCAACATTGACTGTAGTTTCTGACTGTGTTGCTCAATATGTCAATGCGGTACTCTACGGAAATTTTAGTCATCGAAGTCAAATACTCATGAAAAGAAAAGTATGTGAAAGAAGCTGAAAAATAACATGTTGGTAGAAACTTCCACCTCATTCCAACAGTAAAACTCTCTCACTAATTATGTATAGCAAAGAAGGAAAATAAGACCTGACATATATTAAACGCAGACTTCTTAATGTATTTATTTTTAATATTGTCCTTTATCTGGACTCTGATGCACAAAAAACTGCTCTATTTTCGCATCTTACAAGCTCTTGAAGTGGTAGTTTATTGTCTGAGGTTGCACTGAATTCTATTTGTGTCTACACGTGCTTCTGAACGGTGTCCTTCTGCTAATATCCACTGTTCTAGATGTAGATATTCTGCAAAATTTCAGACATCTGTATCATCATAGTTCATCATTGCTTGTATAATGTTACATTTGGGCATATATGCCGTCATCATTTGGCTTCAATGTCAACGGCAAATTCTATTTCAGGTGTGTAATAATGGCCTTAAAGAGGTCGTTGATACTCCAAAATTTAAATGGGGAAATTTGGAGGATGAAGATCTGTCACAAAATCAACATGGGCAAAATGCCACTGAAAATGATGTCGCAAAGGCCCCAGTTATGTGCCAAAGTGCTGGCATACACAAGGATGAGAATTCTACTTTATATTTGGAAGGAGGAAAGCAAACATCTACAAAAGAGATAAATGACACGAGTAAAACATCAACTGAAGCTGTTTTTGTGTCTGACGGGAAGGTTGCTTGCAACTCATCAGGGAACTCAAATGCTTCAGAACATCCACATATGATTACACGAGGGGAGCAATATACCTATGCAGAGGCCACTCTTGAGGATTTAGATATGGAAGGATTGCCCATTTGCATCTCTGAACATTTGACAGGAGATGATATGCAGCCTCTTGCAGAGACAGTTGGAAGCTCAAATGTCTGGTGTATAGGGGAGCAAATAGGATCAGTGAATACTGCTATTTCTGTGGAAAAAAATAACGCAGTTTCTGGAGCTCTTTCAAGTACTGTTCTTGGTTCAGATTTAGGAAAGGAAAATGTAGTGGATTCTGTAAATATTATGGCTACAGACATCTCAAAAACTTCTCTGGTGCATCATGATAGAGGGGGTACTGGAGCTAAACCATCAATGGAGTTCAGTTTGGCTGCCAAGATGCTAATCGGAAATCTTGAAGAGAATCAGTCAATTGAAAGCAAAGAAAGATTTCGTCAGCGGCTTTGGTGCTACTTATTCGAGAATCTGAACCGAGCAATTGATGAACTTTACTTTCTCTGTGAGCTTGAGTGTGACATGGACCAAATTTTAGAGGCTCTTCTTGTGCTTAAAGAAGCTGGCCTGGATTTTAATGAATTGAAATCTCGGGTCGAGGGGTTTGAGAAAGTAAGAAAACAGTCATGTGCATCTCAGATTCTATATGGGGCAAACTTGGAAAGCTCATTTGCTGGAAAAGTGGAGCATAGAAGACCTCATGCTATTGCTTGGGAGGTAAGTCACTATTCATCTGAGTATGGTTGCTCTATTTTTTTAGTGAAGTAGGAGATCTAACTCAAACTTAATTAACAGCTTGAAATGACTTTCTATGGCAATATTCCTGCTGGATTGTGAATACCTGAATTTAATTGTGATGGGCTAAATATAACCATTATCACTGGAGCTGGTTAGTCAACTGATAGTATGCCCTTAAAATCACCAAAGATCTCTGTAGTTGTCCTTTGTTTATCAACCTGTGTATCACACATGGACTGTTGTTATCTTACGCCTGATTATTGGAATCTTTAACTGCAGGTGCGCCGCATGGCTTGTTCTCCACACAGGGCAGAAATACTATCGTCTTCTTTGGAGGCTTTTAAGAAGGTTCGGCAAATAAATTTGGAAAAGAATTCCTTGTCACAATCAAAAAGGCGTGAGGCCGCCCAACTGCTGATTGAAGAGAGTTTTGCTGAGTTTTCATCACAGGAACCCCTTCCTGCTAACAGTTTTTCAGGCATGAATGAAACTATTTTTGAGCCAGCTATCGATTCACACGCTGCAAGGCATGTTAATGATTTTCCATTTCCAGATGTCCTTGGCGCTAAGGGGGTAAACAACACATATGGTAAGGTATCAGACTCTAAGGAGTTAGCTGCGGTACGTGCATTATCAGAGGGACCTTTGACTGGAGAAATATGTTCTATAGCTACCATAACAGACGTTTCTGCTTGTCCTGTTGAGATTGGAGTCAGTGATAATGTGATGCATGACAAGGCAAATTTACTAGCTACAAGAACTGAAAATTATCCAGCTCTTACTGCAAATACAGAGGTAAGCATTAAATCTGTGGAGAAGCGTGTGTCCATTGTTGATAACCAAAGAGATAAGAAGACACCAAAGACCAGGAGTTCCATGGATGCCTGGAAAGTGAAGAGAAATTGGGAAGATGTTTTGGCATCTCCACTGAAAAGCCTGAGTCAAACTTCAAGGTCTCCATGCACAGGATCAAGGAGTGCAGAAAGGGTCAAAGTTTTGCATGACAAATTGATGTCACCTGAAAGGAAAAGGAAAAGCCCCTCAGAAATGAAGAAGGAAGTTGACGAGAAGCAAGCTCGTGCTACGAGAATCAGAAGAGAGCTTGAAAATGAGCGTGTTCAGCGTCTTCAAAAGACAACTGAAAAATTAAATCGTGTCAGTGAATGGCAAGCTGTGAGGAGCAGCAAATTAAGGGAGGGCATGCATGCACGGCAGCAAAGAGGGGAATCTCGACATGAAGCCCACCTGGCTGAGATTGCAAGGCGTGCTGGTGATGAGAGTAGCAAAGTGAGTGAAGTGCGTTTTATCACTTCTCTCAATGAAGAAAACAAAAAGCTCTCACTCAAGCAGAGGCTACAAGATTCGGAAACACGCAGGGCTGAAAGACTGCAAAGCATGAAAATAAAGCAAAAAGAAGAAGTAGCACGAGAGGAAGCAGTACTAGAACGTAGGCGAATCATAGAAGCTGAGCGGCTGCAGAGGCTTGCAGAAGCCCAACGCAGAAAAGAAGAAGCGAAAACAAGGAGAGATGAGGAACGTAAAGCAGCTAGTGCAGCTCGAGAAGCAAGGGCCGTAGAACAAGTTCGCAAGAAAGAGGTGAGAGCGAAAGCACAGCAAGAAGTTACCGAGCTGCAAGCACAAAAGCTTATGGAGAAACTTAGAGAGAGTGAGCTTCGCCGGAAAGTCTACTTGGAACAAATTAGAGAAAGAGCCACTATGGACTCTAGAGAACAGGCTTCACCATCTGGTCGGCTGTCGCTTAGTAGAGACAGTCAGCTTAGAAACCAAGCAGTAAATGAAAGTGATGGTTCTCAAGATAAAGAAAATAGGCAGACATCAGGAAATAAGGGATCCCCAGGATCAGTTCTGCGTCGTCATGCCTTAAAGAAAAGAGTGAAAAAAATACGGCAAAGGTTAATGGCTAAAAAGTATGATTGTGTTCAACCACCCCCCGGAGCCGAAGGTTCCGGAATAGGTTCTATGGCTATTGCGGCTGCTGCCAGGTCCAAAATAGGAAGGTGGCTACAGGATCTGCAAAGATGTCAATTGGCCAAAAAAGCAGGCGCATCTGGTGTAGGATTTATAGTTGCAGAAATGGTTAAGGTACGTCCTTGCATCCTCATGAAAAGATTTTTGATATGATAATAAGGAGTCTTCGTGGCATTTATTAATGATTCGGCAGTCTAAACTAGTTTTATAAATTATTGTCCTTTGCAGCTTTTCATATTCATTGCCTTCATATTCTTTTGAATTTATGTCCAAGCAGTAACAAGTACCAAGATATTTTACGTAGTCTTTAGATTTTGTAGAATGTGATAGTTGGTTTTCATGGCTTTTCTCATCTTTGATTCCTGGACATATTTGGTTTAACTGTATTTAATAATTTTGTTGGATTGTTTTCTTTCACTTGAAGCATTTTCTAATTTCTTCTGTGCTGTCCACATTTTAGTATTTTGATGGGAAAGTAGCAGAACTCCATGCAGCAAGACAAGCAGGTCTTGTAGACTTCATTGCTACAGCTCTTCCTGCTTCTCACACATCAAAAGCAGAAGCCTCTCAGACAACTTTATCCCTGCTTCGTATTCTCAAGGTCTTGCTAGCCCTACCAGCTAATAGAAGCTATTTTATTTCAAGAAACCTTTTGCCACCTCTTATACCCATGCTAGCTGCAGCACTGGAGAATTTTAGCAGTCAGGATGTGATTAATGCTAATGCAAGTGGTATGGGACTGAATGATGAGAAAGCTGATGCCATAGGGGAGGTGCTTAATGGTCTTCTGGAATGTGTGGTGCTTATAATGGATCACAATAATATGGACGAGAGGCAGATCTCAATGAAGGATGATTTAATAGAACTGCTTGTTGCCTGTGAAATCATACACCACCTTCGTGACATGTTCTCTTTATTTGATAGACCTCAGGTGGAGGGAGCCCCATTCCCAGCTCCTGTGCTTTTTGGCCTTAATCTTCTCCAGGCAATTACTGCTAATAGAGGTAAGATTGTTGGGCTACCATATGAAGCACACCTCAGCACAATGATCAAGAGGCAAGAAATTAGAGATAGTGTGGTGGTTCCGCCTGCCTGTGGTCCAAATATATCTCAGACTGGAGGATCTCATGTGGAGTTGGATCAGACAAAATGTGGGACAAATTCAACAGAAACTTCCTCTACTAGTAAAGTAGTCATTAATGAAGCTTCGGTGGGTGAGCCAGACAGAACACTAGGGGCAGACACGGTTGTGATGAATATAGCAACCCCAGAGTCCATAATGCCCACTGGTCCTGAAGTAAGAGTTACGGAAGCCTGCAATGAGAAGGCCCTGACGCGACCTGATGCCTCGTCTTCTTACCATCCTACGAGCTTCTTAGTGTCTGCCATTGCTGAGACAGGACTAGTCAGCCTTCCATCTTTGCTCACTGCAGTACTGCTACAGACTAATCCTCGGTCAGCTGCAGAACAAGTAATTATCTGATTCTATAAGGCAGGCAGTTCGAAACCTCTGTTTTGATACTGAGAATATGCTAACTTGCAGGGCGGCGTTGGACTCCCGTCCAATTTTAATGAAGTGGCTACATGTGTCCTGAAGGTTTTGAATAACCTTGCTCGTTTGGACCTTGAGCTGGTGCAAAATTTACTGGTATGGATGAGTCTGTTGAGTTATATTTTACTGTGTCTGATATGTTCACGCGATAGACTATGTATGCATGATGTGCAATTCTGCCATAATTTGTGTATCTTCTTTTCCTGTTCTTCTGATGCTTCCTGATGAGGATATCTGTATCAAGACTACCATCTAAAAAATTATGTAGGTTAATCATCAAACATTCTTTATTTTCAATGCTTAATTCTATGCCTGTTTATTCTTATACTATGCAGGCCATGCCGGACTTACAGATGGAGTTTTTCCATTTGGTGAGTTTTCTTTTGACACACTGCACATGTAAATGGAGCAACCCAGATGATCAGGTACATGAGTGGTATCGTTTTAGTTTGTTGAATGGTTATTGGGGATATCCCCTCATTATCTTTTTCTGTATTCCTGTGTTCTGCAGGTTGCATCACTTTTGCTTGAAACTCTTCTGTTGCTGGGATACTTTGCATTATTGCATCCTGGGAACCAGGCAGTCCTTCGTTGGGGCAAGAGTCCTACTATTCTGCACAAGGTTTTTTTTTTCTCTTAATCCCTAAATAAACTTAAGGCCCTTAATAATTGCGGATGATCTAGCCGATTTCCAGTTTCGATTTATGTGTTTTTCTACAATTTCTATCACAGACTTATATGGCATGATTGTAACTTTGCAGATATGTGATCTGCCCTTTGCCTTTTTTAGCAATCCTTCGTTAATGCCAGTTTTGGTTGGAACTTTACTAGCAGTTTGTTATGAGAGTGAACAGAATCGAGATGTAATCCAAGAGGAGATTAGTGTGGAAATGCTGCTGTCGTTACTGAAAACTTCACGAAAGGAACTGGACATGGATGTATCTATAGACAGCCAAGCTGGCATTAGTATAGATGCAACTGCCAATGATGAGAGACTAGACAACCAATTACTGGAGGAAGAGGTTATACCTGCAATGGAAGAGATTAAAAGGGTGATTGATGATTCTGCTGGTTCAGACAGTGATACAAATTGTAACATTCGGCAACCGGTTGTACCAAGGTCAGGTTTGGGAAAAGCATCAAATGCAGATACATCATGCCGGAAGGGCTATAAGACAGTTTTGAAAGCTGGTGCTTCAATTGAAGAAACGTCCTTTGCTAGAGAAATCTCCTTGGCAAAGAGTTCCACTTACAAAAATCAAGTAAAAGGTAGTGCACTGTCAACAAGCATGGATACCGCGACTCAATTATTGAGAAAGGCTAAAGTATCAATGGTCGAGTCCTCAGCAAAAATCAGCATTCCCGCTACAGGCTTGGCTTTGAATAAACGACTCTCTGTGTCCTGTGCTGACAATCCTGTAGTGACTTCTGATACAGACATCTGTGGTCCCAATGGGCATACCCGTTCTGACTTGTTGTTGAAGAACCGCTTCCCTGCATGCCTTCTTGATAAGGCTCAAGCCTTCTTCTCTGCTGGCTTGTGAAGAAGGCCATTGGTAAGCATTTCAAAAGCATTACATACACATATCTTTTCCTGGTTCACGGAAAGTCTAGCTATGGCAATGCAACCGTTCTAAGTTGGTCGCTTGCAGTACCCAAAATGTTGGTTTAAGCTTGTCAGCTGTAAATAGTTTCCCTTCATAAGATAAAATCCATATTATAACCAGTGGCATAATTTTTACCTGATGAATATATTGCAAGGAAATGCATTTTTGGTTTCGTGATGTGCAATGCTGATTTCTATATGAAGGATTGATTGCAACATACCTGTGAATCTGGATATGCAGGCACTGCATAAAACACGAGTGAATGCAACCTGCACACCAGTTATGTACTCACCTCTGCATACATGAGAGATGATTTTGGCTGGGGTATTATCAGCATAATGAGTAAGTATTGTATTATTTGTATGTTTGACTGTTTGTGAATTGGCTTCATGAATTCATTGCAAAAAGGGATGGTCTCTGAATTCACTAGCATGTATAGGTTTGGTATATATTTACAAAAGAACAATCGCATAGCAAAGATTAGGAACTCTTTGAGAAGTGCGTAAATAATTGGTCCTAATTGCCATTCACGTAAAATAAATCTACCTCTTCTCATAATATTTACTGCAGGGATGCAATAAATACTTACTAACCCATCAAATAAGAAGGGCATGTTAATTAGTCCAGAATCATTTTTCAAAGCTATTAGATAATAAAGGAAGGCACTGCATGAAAGATACTACACCAAGTAAGAAGTGAGGGTTGTCAAAAATGAGCATTTTGAAAAGCTTTTGTGATATGTTATGATCATGCTCCTTTAAGACTGAATAACAAATACAATATATACATACCATATAAGTGAAAAATTACAAATAGAGCTTGGGATAATCAAAAATCATTTTCTGAAATGGACACTGAAGCAGTCACAGGCACAGAGAGTGATCCATCATTTTTCATTCTTTCCCAGATCAGTACATCGTTCACGTATTGGAAGGCTTCCTCCACACTCTCCCACTCCCAAGCATTCACCTTCACAGTGAAGACCTTCCGACAAGCCACAATCTCAAAATGTCTTTTAAACTTGTGAGCAATATATGCATATGCTAGTGGAGCTATAATTTTGGGTGTAGATCTGGAAACTGACACAGGGTTGAAGTCTGCAAACCATTCACAATTTGTTAGAGGAATTTCAGCAACTTTCTTTCGGAAGGCATCATATTTGTTGAAGAAGAGAATGACAGGTTTTCCTCGGAGACAAGGATATTCAATAATGTTTTCCAGCAAAGACCGGCTTAAAATCATTATATTCTGAGATGAAGACTTTTCATCAGTCCAGGAAAGATCATATGCATCCAAGGCCACACAGAATACAACAGCGTCTATGCCTTCAAACATGTCTAACCATTTACACCCATTTCCTATTCCATTACCATTCATTCTAATGAGATGAAACCTGCATAGCAAATTCACATGGTCAGTCTCAGTCTGCTTGTTCAATGAATGAACAAGCGTCCCAACTTGACAGGAACAAATTCAGAAAAGAGGTTTACCTTACTGGTTCATCATTTTGATTGTAGTTTCTCTGGAGTTCTCCTGATGATTTTGGAAGAGAAAATTCAACCTCTGCAAGACCTAGCCCATAGCTGATACCCTCTGCATAAAGAATGTCAGAGCCTGAAGGGCAGTAATCATTCGACAAGATTTCGAGTACCTGTATGAAAAGACAGTTCATGTTGAACTAATAGAAATTGATAAATAATTTTAACAATCACAGTGAAAACATTTCTCATGTCACTTTAACATTGGTTTAGGAGTTGACAGTTGGTTTAATTGGTTTGACACTAATATCAGATTGTTATGGTTATAAATTTTGCCCTAAAAACATATAAGATCCAAGGTTTCACCAAAGAATGTAAATCAAATCAGTCATAATTCATCTGGGATCTACATATCCTATTGAAATACCATGAAATCCATTGTGGCATAACCTAAGCTTCCTCAGGCTGAAACACATTTTTTTGGGTACTTGGGAACCATTTATTGTAGCAACAAAGAAAGCTTGAGGGTGGGATTCACATCCTGACTTACAGCTTGCTGGGCAGCACAGGCCCTCATCAGTGGCCCAAATAAATTACAAGGAATCTCTTTGAAAGCACATAGACATTCTTCGCACAAGATACCGGTGGTTACAATGCCCATGCAATTAGAAAAATGAGAAATGGAGCAAACCCGATCAAGAAAATGTTTGGCGACATCAGGCAGTCTGTGCAATTCCGCTCTTCTTTTATATGTAGCTTGAATTGATGGATCTTTCCACATCTCTTCCACTATAGGTGCATACTCTGTAGCTGCTTTAGGAAAAAAGGTATCAAACTCTCCTTTCTCTTCTATTTCTAGGAACAAATTGGCATTTTCTATCAGCCTTTCGTTGATGGTATAAATGTTCTTTGGAGCTGACTTTCCAATATCACCTAGGAAAAAATCAGAGATATGGAATTCACATAAGCTCTCAGTAATATGGTTGGATAATTTTTGCAAAGCATATTGTAGTTTATACATGAGAAAGTTCAAACATGATAAATTGAACAAACCTGATGATGATTTATTCTCCACTGAGATGGTTTCTGTTAACTTTTGGGCACATTCAAATTTCTCTCTTGCTTTTAACAATATGGTGATATACTTGAAAATGTTGCTTTGTATTATGAACTTCATGTTGTTAAATTCTTGAGGGGTATACGTATTGTTAGCTTGAAACCTCACCTGTGTACAGTTTCAGACCATGTCAACAGGCATAATGTATTGATAGATGCATCGCATTTACAAAATACAGGCAAATACAGGAAACATATAATCCAGAAATGTCAGCACCTGCTTAAAAATAGCACTGGTTCCAGACCCAGTAAATCCTAACAATAGAATCTTGTAATCCACCTTTTGCTTGAGAACAGGTATAGTCTTCAGACTTTCAGGTGCAACAACATTGTGCATCGGTGAAGGCAATGAAAGCAAAGTTGAAAGAAATCTTGCTCTGGTCTGTCAAAAAAAGCGCCCAACTTTGCATCACCCAGCTCACAAATATAATCAACCAGAAAAAGGGCAGGAAGAAACGCAGAGGAACGTTATATCAATGTCCTTGGAAGGCCATGACATTAGCCTCACACACATGGCGATCTTATACAATGTCTGGTACAGTATAACAAATTTAATTATGATAAAATTTCGTAGCCAGGTCATATCATACCAAAGTACGGAAAGAAAATAGAACGAGATGTAAAATCAATGTTTTGAGAATTTCACATCCAATGGGATCTGATAATAAGAAAACAAGGAAAAGCCAGTTTAATGGAAATTAATGCAGTTCTCAAGTATACTGAAACCGAGCAAAGGGTCCGAAACCATCTGTATATGTCGAAAAAGCAATGACCTAGTGCATACCCAAATTTACCTAACATTCTCTCTTGGCCTTCCCGACCCCCCAAAACATCCATACCTCCCTCATGCATTTCCCTTCTAAAAAAGAGGGTATAATAAACACCGCATCAAATAATGAGAAAGCAGAAAATAATAAGGGGATCATTATGTGTATGTGCTTGCATATAGAGAATGTAAAAAGAGAACGAGAAGACAGAAAACAGAAAAAATGAAAAACATGAAGTATACAAATAAAATAGGTAAAACAGAAAGAGAAGTACGGCAGTGGCATGGCAAGTTTGAATCATGATTTTTTTTCCTTCAGTGTTTTTTTCTACACATTGTAAGCGATTGTATTCATAGCCTTATTTTTAACCACCAGAGTATGAACAGAATGGTATCCTAACACCCTAGGCAACGAGACAGCTATGAGTAGAATATGGAAGTTCATTCATTAAAATCGACCCTATAACTATGAGAATTAACAAAAAAATGTACCTTTCCCCAAATGTTTCCAAGGGAGATGTTCCGACCCTCATCTTGATATTCACCATTAGCATTGACCCAAAGACGGGTTCCAGGTAAACACTGTATACCTGAAAACTGAACAGGAAAATATGGCATCTCTTACAAGTCTGTATGAATCTCATCTAACATTCCAAAACCCAAACCAATTACCTTCAGCACTTTTAGCTCTAATTTCGTTATCTCTCTACCATTTATGTATACACGAGTGCACCCAGCACTTGCACTCTCTTCTAGCACACCACCAATATTTAGTGCTGCTGTGATAATCTGCTCTGGTTTCTCATGTTCCTATTAACAAAAACGAGATACTCTAATGTAAAATGAGCGTTTCAAGCCCTATGTTCTGCAGCAAACATGAAGAAAAGGACACATACCTTACCCCAATATCCACACTCGTTATCATACCAATATCTTCCTGGCCTTAATCTTGAAGGCGGCTTTTTGCACGTAAGCAGTATTTCTAAATCCTTTGCACTGAGTTGGTCACCGTTGACATATATTTGATCTGGGGATATCTGATTTGCAAAACATTCCCTTTCGGCCTTCATTATCTCATGAACTTCCAGCCTACTTAAGAGACGGTTAAGAAGCCTAGACGGCTTACCTAAATTTGACCTTCTAGATTCATCAATCGACTTACCTATGCATCTAACACATTTCCTACCTTCTGGCATTGAACCCATTGCTTTAAGTAGGCACTTGATGCAATATGTTGCTCCACAAACAAAACAGGTATCTCTCTCATGCATGCGGCTTGTTTTCAAACACTCAAAGCACTCTCCCTTTCTCTGATTGGAATATCCCCTGGCCACGTTTTGAGCCCGTGAGGAGGATGCACTTCCGCCGCCCCCAGATTGAAATGGAAAAGGTGAACCCTGGCGAAGCCTGATATTCAACTCGGTAGCTCTGGTATTCTCTTGCTCGGAATTCCCTTCTCCTAGTTGAAGTGCATGACTTAACTCAGTACTTACAGAAGATGAAGCCATACCATGACACTTCTTGAGTACTTGAAACTCTTTATTATGGACCCGAGTGTTAGAAGAGCCATTGGAGATTGGCTCAATGAATCCATCCGCAGTGGAAACAGATGTCCGAGATGGAAAATGTTCCAGAGATGGGGAGAGAGAAGCAATAGATGAGTCCTCTCTGTTGCCTCTGATAAAAATATCCAAGGTCGAATCCACCGGCTGCATGGACAGCATACTGGCTGAATTCGGCTGCAGCTTGATAGGACCACATTTGGAAGAATATGAAGCCACGAGTGGAGGGGCTTCCTTGCCTACACATGATATGCAGGAATTCTCCTTGATAAAGCGAGCTGCGATCTAAGCTCAATACAGATACCAGGGAATTCACATGGCTGCATGAAGGACGTACCTTGTGAATCTGCAAGCGTGCCATCACCAAGGGCGGATAGGAACGAAGGAGTGGACTTGAGAGGCTTTGCAAGTGAAGGCACCGTCTTTGGGGAGAAGCTCAGGGCTTGCGCCTTCGGCACGAACACAGGACGGGGGCCACTGTAGATACCGGCGAAAGAGTAGTTTTCAAGGGATTCATCATCGTCTTCACCACTACCATCATCATCCTCATCCTCATCATCATCATCATCGTAGTCGTCCTCAACAACGTTGCCATGAATGCCTGCAGTTTGGACTGCAACATTGCGGGCTCTAAGCTGCAGGGTTGAAGCCATGGTGAACTGTGGGGCGGCAATCGATGGATGATTCAGCTGTAGATGAAGAAGGAAGCGGGGAGAGGGCGATGGCAAAGAGTGCAAGGACATGGCCAGCAGCAGGGCAGAAAGCAAAGCAAGGCGGAACTCATCGCGTCAATGGTGGGCGCCCACCAAATCTCTGTAGTCTGTAGCCACTCGGTCTTCTGGGCCAAGGCCGTCAACAGCATCACGACCGTGATCTACACGCTTCATCTACCCTTCCGAGTCTAGGGTTTAGGGTTTCGGGCTGCTGCTCGCTTCCGCAGGGCTTAGGGGTTTTAGGGTTTCCTTGTTGCAGCGACCATGACTCATGAGGGTTTAGGGTTTCCTTTGTCGCAGGGATCGTGAGTCATGCAGATTACTCTCCTCCAGCTGCTCCGTGGATCGATTTTCTCCTCGATTAGGGTTTGCAACCATTTACATCAGCAGCAGCCACCAAGCTGTTGATGCATCAGCTGACAGTCTAGACTGATTCTGTGTCAATTGCATGTACCAGAATCCTTTCAAGAATCAGACTACATCCCTGCATCAGAAGAATCCTTGGCCTGTCTTTCTCTGACAAATGCCCAAAAAAAGCTTTCATCAGACAAGCTGCACACCAGAACACTATTTACAGCTCGACCGTGCCAGAGCTTCTGATCAAAGAGATTCTCCGGCAAGTGAACAAGAATTCTGTGCTTCTTCACTCATCTCTTTCCCAATTTGCATTCCAGTTTTATCTCGGCCTAAAAAAGTCAAAATGGCATTAAATGTAAAATTGATGCTCGCGAATCTGTGGCATAAAATTGTGTTCAATCAGAATTCTCATGTCAGTTTAGAAGCATTAATTCATATGGAAAAACAGCGAGATTCAGGGCCACAAATAAATCCGACAATCACATAGCCACAAACAGATTGCATGGGAATATTGCCAAATAGCCCAAGATCGATCAAGCAAATGTTCATATGAGATTACATATGCATATGATATTTACACGTTACGGCGGTGGAACATATGCAGCATTTTAACAAAGAAAACTATCCAGGAGATGAGAGTAAACCATATGTTACAAGATATGAATTATATATATATATATATATATTACACTGAAGTATGGATCTTCAACTGAATGCTACAGGCAAAATATTACAGTGGAGCAAGGTACCCTGCATCCCCGCAGCCACATTATGTACAACGAAAAACTATCTTGTACATATAGTACAAAATTGTCTTTCCTTCAGCGAGCTCACCAGAAGGGACACCACCTGAAATAAAAACAAAGAACTCGATGCTTCATCAACAAGAATTGCTAAGTACAAAAGAGGCTCAATTCTGAAAGAAATACAGATAGGCCTAAACTCTAGATAGATTATTGCGGTTTTCTGGTGCTTATCAGGCCCTACCAATCATACCTTGCTTCCAAACTAGGATTATTAGCCTTAAGATTCTTATGGCATAATGAAACGCAGGTAATATTGCTAATTATTATGGTATGTGGCACTATCATTACATATATTTTTTGCCAAAATATAGGTATTCTCAACCGCATTGGGAATGTGATATAGACAGTTACAAGTATCAACAACATATCCAACCGTAAAGAGACATACCCAACATAGTTTTGGCACAGGTTCTCATGTGACATTGCCTGATCAATAAGCTTCTGCACCTGGACACTAACAGAAAGTCCTGTCTCTGAATCACGGTCACCACTTACTGCAGTTTGATCTACCAGAACAGAAGTGCTCGTTGAATTCCCAGCATAAACAGAGGAAGGAGAAAAGTCACATCCAGTTAACTTGTGCTTCATACGAGCCATTACTGCGACAGCACGCTCATTAAGAACTTCATTCGCATCACCCAACTGCCCCACAGCCTGCAGAAAATAACTGTTAGAAAAACGTTGAATGAAATAATATTAGGTCTTTGCAGTAGATTGACCATACCTGCATAACTTCACGTTCTCTAAATCCTCTTTGAATGGGAGATGCAGGATCTTGTAGGGCACTACATCCATCAGTTGTTAAGGTACGTGTGCTTGCATGCGTTCCCATTTGAGGAACCTCATTCATGTTGAAAAGCCTCCAATTAATCAATGGATCGTGCACAAAAGCCTGGAATTCATCGTATGCATTAGCCCTCAGCATACTTACACCACAATTAACATAGCCCCTTCATTCTTAAATTGAAATACATCGACGGATGAATTTATATGGCATACCTGCATCATTGCCATTACACTATCCATGTGTGTGCGAAGAACTTGAACTACATTTTCACAAGTGGACCTAAAGTTTCCTTCTATCCCACTAACTTCCATGGCTCTGACTAGCATTCTCGTGAGCCTAAAAGGAACCTGTGGCAAAAACATCAAATGTCACATATTGCATACGACAGTCAAAGTGCTACGTATGACATGAGGTAATGGAACCTGACCTTCTCAGGAAACTTTTCACGGTTCATGGCTGCTTCAAAGCAATCGCCAAAATCAATATGGAAAATTTTACCACTGAACACAGAAAAGTGAAAATTTATCAATATGGAAATATACAGGTTGCACTAGAGGATTTCATATTTCACTTGAATCACTTTCTCACCTTACTCGGTGTAGCATAAGGTTACTAGGATGCCGATCACCCAAACCTAGGAGGTATCCAACCTGAAAATGCCATTGTATGATGATTTAGGAAAGATAGAGACTAAAATACATATAATCCTTAAGACAGCAGAGAGAATACCATGCTCATTACTGCAAGACTCCGTGTATAATTAGTCCTACGTGAAAGCCAAACCTCAGAGGTTCTACTCTTCAGCCAAAGAACCTGAAAAGCAGATGCATATACGTTCATTTTGGCAGATCTTTACTCCTCTAATAATTGCTCCATTATAACATGCTTACCTTAGCTATATCATTCCCATCAGTATTTTGCAATGCATGTTCAAAGACCTCCACCTTGGCAATCAATGTAAGGTTTTCATAATCAGGAGCAAACGCTAGCATGAGACGATGTTCCATATTGACTGGGATCTGTTATGAGTAATAATAAAATGTAAGAAAAGGTAATTACAATTCAGATAATAAAATGGAACAACTATTTAGACAACTTGTGTAACAAGATTTCACCTTCCGTGCATCCCTGTACTCTCGGATAAGACTGTGTAGTGTGTCGCAATTAGGAACCCAACCTATTAGTCCACTATTTGGCGAAAGTGGAATGACAGCATATCTCTGAATAGAAAGATCCTTCTCTGCTGTGTGTGCATCATTTGCAAGCAGTGTATTCACCAAACCAAACAGCTGGCCACATCACATTCATATTAAGTGACTGAAGAGGATTGCACAATGAGAATACAAGGAAAAGCTTTCACTAGTAATCTGCATCTGTATACCTGCATAACCCTCTCATCCTGCCTCAAATCTTCGTGCCCTTTCAAAAGAAAGGCATAATCCTCCCCATCATTACCGTAGATAGTACACTTTCTGGGCCGTTGTTTTGATGAAATCACACCAAGTTGCGGTGCAAACCCCGCAATTGTGATCTCACGAGCTCCTAAAGCCAGACTCCAGACAATACACAATGTTACCACACCACTAGATAAAAATAGATTATCAATAACTCATATACCTGCTCGATATGTTCCAGGGACAGCAAGAACAAGGTCACGAGCATTCAAAAGGTCTGGAGACACATTCTGGATAGGACAAAAAATTTAGAAACAGCATATCACAGAAAGAAAGAAAAATCCAAACGCATTTCAATCTTAAATTGCAAGAACAAGTCAGCTCCCCTCACTTACATAAGGTTCTCACTTCGCAAATTTCAGCCTTTCAGAGCTATATATAATTTGCCTGATCTAATGTAGATTGAGAAGCACCCTAAATGGCAGGAAAAAATAGCCATTATGCTATTCTTTCCACCCGTTATGCTATTCTTTCAGATGAGCTGTAGAGTATTTGGAAGTTATGCTACTCGACAAATAAAATGACAAACTTAACTCTATACAAAAATGGGAGATAAGTAAGGCTCATCTTTACAATAAACAAAATAAGTCTAACGCATGAAGTTCTGTTTCAGAAGTTCTCCAACATGGGATGATCAAGTTAGGGATATTGGAAACATGAGAGACTCCTTGAGAAAAAAGGAGGCAGCAGAAATGTATACCTGCAGCTCCAGTGTAGTTAAGCCTGGAAGTTGTTTATTTATCCTCTTGAACACATGGTAATATAGATCCCATGCCTAAATATAAGCAAATGCATAAAATCAAATAGATGTACCAAATCGCTAAAAGAAAAGCATATAAAGTCTTGCACTAGTAGTTTCACCTGAGTTAGCTCTGCTTCTTTTCCTGTTTTACGATATTTCATGCAGCATTCATATGCTTCTTGCAGTTCGCGACCATAATTCTAGCAGATGTAAAATAAACATGAATCAAGGAAGATGTGACAATAAATCCAAAATCATCAAAAAGAAAATCCTAAAATCAATCATTTGTTCAAGTCACCTGGACAAATAGAATTTCTTGTGCTGTTTTAGGTCCTTCCTTTTCGAGGAGATTGTGCAACGGCAACAGGACATTTAGCATTCCCTCTACATTGTGCTCACCAAAGTACAGGCGACTGGCTTCTTCTAAACCTTCATGCCATGACTCATGCCATAAGATGGCTACTCTTATGAGTTCTTTAGAAACCAACTGTGCCTGATACATGCAAAGTATGTTTTTCATTCACTAAACCATAACTGCAATATAGTACTAAAAAGCGTACAACTTCATACCTGTTCAACGAGAAGTGCACTGTGTGCACTATGTTGACGAACTTCCTCAACAACTTGTTCTGCTGCAGTTCGCCGAAGAGAGCTTATTGACTTGCACGCCACAAGCAGAGGATACATAAGTGCCTGGACAAATCGCATCAACATACTTTATTAAAATGATTTCCAAATGTATACTTGTGATTCGGAAATAACATAACCCTAAAAATGCATCATAGGTTCTTGACCAGCAAGGTATTGATAATGAGAAGCATTCATTTGCCACTCACGGCCTGATGGACACATCAACCATACCTTCATCACACAAACACGTCTATCATAAACAAATATAGATTCATCAAGTTCATGAGTTATATTTGTAGTCATTGAAATCTAAACCAACACAAACAGAATCACATTGGAATCTAATGTCATCTAGAAAATAATAGATACTTTCTGCCTAACTTAGACATGAACCCTGTCTGACAGATATTGTGTCTGCTAAGAATATAAGGAAGCATTTAGAGGTAGAAGAAGTGTAGGACTGAGATGAAACCTGTGGGTGACTTCTTCCAATACGAACAAGCAATGATTGAATCAGCTCTCTAACAGCAGGAATATGAGAATGTATCCGTGCAATGATTTGAGGCAGCACCACCAGCCATGTATCAATATTGACCTGGGAAAACCCTTCTTGAAGGGCATCTCTAACTTCATCACTCGCACCATAGGTAAACCACAGGGTTAGCAACCGTAGGATATCCTGAATATCATTGAGAATATGTTAGCCTGCTGAAAGATAATGTCTTGAAATTCGGGATAGATTGTATAAATCTGACCTGCAGACTATCATCCCCACCCTTCTGAGTGGAAGCATATGCAATGGAATAAAAATATCCTCTTACAGCCGCCTCAACATACTTATGCACACTAGAATGCTGACCCCGTGGTACATATTGAGAGACAACTTCTGAATTAAACATCCCCCATTTATGCCATGCCTTTGCCCATCTAGGTGCATAATCTGTTGCGGTTCGCAGTGCATGAAGTATACCTTTCAATAGACAAAAAACGGTAGCTACTTTAGGAAAAAACTTTTGAGAGACAGTCTAAAGAAAGGACTTGCTTCAACAAAGTACCTTTTACAGCTTCATCATCAAGAATAGGCTTCAGCGCCTGATTCCATGTCCCAAGTTTCAAGTACACTCGAGCTATTAAAGGTATAGTATTTCCAGTAAAAGTGTCAGCAGAAGAAGCATTGTAGGTGTGAACAGCGCCGGGAGTTTTGGTCATATCATGAAGCCTTTGGCCAAGTTCCTGCATATCAATCCACTCTTTAAGAATAACCTGATCATCCTAGAAAAAATGATGAGAAACTTATTGACAGAATATGCACCCATCCAATCTTCACCACACTTCTATCTTTACATCAGAGAATTGCCATACCAAGTCTTGGTTTTCTTTCAGATACATACTACAATGTTGACATATTTACAGAAACTGATCTAGCCTCAAAGATTTTTGCTTTGCCTCAAAGATAACCCATATGGTCCGATTTCCATCGCACACACACATATGATGCTAATCAGATGGAGAACATGTAGAAAATTAGAAAATGTAGGCAAAATAAGATCAATTCAGAATGGCATCTACTCAGAATGAATACCTGTAGTTGATTGAAAGCTGCAATCCGCTTCTTATCATCTCCAGGTTTTTTTGCTGAATACCACTCATATTTCAAATAAGCATATGTGACTTGAGGTAGTTGATGGTGTGCATGTGCACTTGGGGATGTTGAACCATCATGTTCCTGTGAATAACAGGAGTGAGAAGGAAGTCACAGCCATTTAGTTACGGCATTAAGTAATAGTAAAATACCAACAAAAGGTCCAGCGTGACTCGAGACTGATCAATGTGACCACTTTTCCGGCAAAGGGAAACAAATTTCAACCACGTTTCAACATCTTCTTTAGGGGGAAGAACCAATGCTCGAACTGCCAGCAGTGGATGCCAAACCTGTTAAGTGAAAATGTCTACAGAATTTTAGACGAATTTAAAACCTAAAGATAAATCATATACACGCACATACACTATGGCCTCTTTACCTCCACATTTCTTTTGGTGCCACGTATACGATCATGCCACATTTTACGTATAAGAGATGCACGATCCTCATTACCATTACCACTAGATCGCATAATCAGCGAGTAATCGATGACCTGTTGAAAATATAATCGTGGGAACGGATACAATTTTAGTGCACAATTATTAGAAAGTAAAACAGCGAATGAAACAAACAAAAACATTTTCAGAGGGGCCTCACACCACCAAAATAAACATAAGCAAAAGCTAAAAGATAAAATGATAGAACTATTGTGGTATATATGCAATCATAGATTTAAGATTTTGCCTTACAAAACATCCCAAACATTAAAAGAAGATCAGATATGTAGTAATATGAAGATAAACAAATAAAAGTGTTTTTTTGTCAATAGAACTGCAGATAACCATCAGCAAATAGTATAAATCAGGAGATGCACAAGAAAAACAGAGCATGTTTAGTTTCTTAAGCCTAATCATGAGATCAACCATAACCCTGTCAGAAATCATGTGAATGGTTCTTTGCTCACCTCTTCCAGTTCAGAGAGCTGTTGCACACGCACCATGTTGCTGTAAGCACGGTCATAGCTCTCCAAAACCTGCAAACATTAACATAATAGATGGAAAGAATGAGAAATAAGATACTACAATTTGTGTAAGAGATACAATGGTAGGTGCTTAGCATGTCAAGGAACACAGACGCCAACCTACAAAATGTAGCCTAGTAATAATTCTTACATCAAATACCATCACCAGCAAACAGGTGACATTTCTTCACTGTTACTATCATCAGTTAAATGGTTTAGGGTTTAGGGTTTACTGAACGAGCTTCCCTCTTTCAGTAGTCATATAATCAGGTTATTGGTAAGTGGAGAATGATTGTCCTCTACTAGCATGCTATTCTCCCCTGGCCGAAGAGCCAAAGAATGCCTAGCAGGTCTGACTGAGATCTCAGAACGCCAACAATTGAAGTTCAAAGATCAGCTCATCAGGAACTACTAGTTTTACTCCAGATTTGTGAAAGTCTACTATATTCTTCTACCCTTTGGACAGAGTATTGAGGAAGTTTATATACTGGCACAAACACCAAATCCTTTTATACTTCAGAGAAATGTTGGCACTGACGGCCAAGATACTACTGGTTTATGTTGTTGAACCTAGAATCAGACCAGTAGATGTATGGAAAGAATTTCATGAATAAGTAAACGCCTTTACCAAAGCTGAGAGGTCAGTCGCAACACACTTCCGAGCACGCTCTATGTAGCTCCGAGCCTCATCAAACTGCAAATTCAAAATGCGATACATAACACTATGATATGAAATTGAAAGAATGAAACAGAAGCACAAAAGTTCTTTGGAATTATGCCAACCTTACAATGCCTGATGCATAGGACTGCCTTGAAAAAGGGTCCATCACTACTTCCCTCTGCATTATTCGTAGAACTCCCCAAATTACGCAACTTCCACTCATCACCATCATCAAGACGTGAAACATATTCTCCCATCATGTCCCAATCACCCATATTCCATGCTGCATTTGCAGCCTGCAAATTTTTTATGGGTATTATCTTGCTGAATGGAACAAAAATAGTATAAATGATACTAAAAGCACAACAATGCCAACCATTGGAGCCATTTCCAACCGAGCTACAGGTTCAGCACGTGCCCAGTAATCTTTACAAAGAAGATTTAGCTCATCCCATCGTGCTAATGCTGCTAGGCACCTCATCTTCCCTGTATTTGAATAATACACATCAGCTAGTAGAAAGAACTAATCAAGAAAATATAATATTCAATATTTGATAACATAACAGTTAAGAACATTTCCAGGGTACATATCACCCACACTGAGTAGTATGCAATAAATATAACAGACAAGCACTCCCAAACACATATCCCCAACTATGGCTGAGTCGAGGGCTGATGTGATATATAAGTGCAAAATCAAAGGTGGACCTATAATGTCATCATTCCTGGTATGACCTGAATCTCCAATGATATTGTCATCTACCTCACTATTCGTCTTTGAGAGAGCATCATTGATTGATTTTTATACAGCAAAAGAACAGTTTTTTATACAGAAAAAGAGCAGCTTGATTACAATTGATGATTTTCAGAAGGAAATTAGCAGTCGAGCTCCCAAAATTATTTTCAACTTCCTACGCATAAAATCAAATGCTGAAATTAGACAATCTGAAATCAACATGAGCCAAACCTAGAGTTGGTTCCAACGCAGGATGACCATTTGATGTTTGAGAGCATTTTGCAGAATACGCTTGATAAGCCTCTTCCCATCTTTGCAGCTTCTCATACCTAGGTCGATGAGACAATTTTATTCACTTCCCAGCAGGTAACTGGTATACAAGACTATCATACCAGTAAATTTCAAAAAGCAAATGTTCATGCAATGTCACACGAGAAGTACAAAGTTTTAACAATTTTGCATACTACCAGTAGATTTGTAATGTAGATGTGGAATGCTCGATCAAAGGTTACTGATAAAAAAATGTCAAAGGATAAATGCACTACCACTCCATCTCAGAAAAGAGCTCTTCAGACTTCTTTAAGAGTGACGTTCATCAAGTGGGGCACATCTTACAGTCCATGCAGAGGGAAGGATCTTTTAACAAGTTTACGTATAATAATCGGCAATAAAATACAACTGGAAACATAATAGCATTTCATCATTTGAATTATTGGTTTTCTGCAGCAATCTCTTCGTCCATCTTTTCGGCCAGCTAAAAGACATTGTTTCTTCCTAGTCTTGACAAGAAAACCTGAAGTAGGATCAGAAAATCATTGCAAGAACGCTCGAGAAACAAAACCGCATAGTATATCCTCAGAATTCACTAAGTATTATAGACCAATTAACGATATTGTTAGTATATCTGGGGTAGTACCATGTGGCAAGCTTAGCTGAGTCAATTTTAGAAGAATAGAAAGGATACTGGTTTAACATGCAAAGAACAATTGGTCATCACTGTCCAATCCAGAATACTCGTTTTGCTCACTACTTTGCACACAATGTTGCAGTACAAGGTAAGGTAGACGCTAGACATATCCATATAATGTAGTTCCTTATTTTAACATTCTGAAAAGCATCTTCACGAACCTAGGAACCAATCAGCTTAGTAGCATACACATTAATGAAGACTAAGGCAAGTGAGGTCAAAGAATGATCTGGAGACTTTGAACAATCACGGTTGATATATATTTTGGTACTGTGGGTGGACCTATGCCAAGAGAATACAATCCTATCCTGATCAACCTGTTTACGAGGAGCATTCTGGCAGCCTCATCTCCTGGCAGAATCATCAGAACTATGCACTCAACAGACGTTTAACATGATCATCTTTACCACGCACTCACATATGAAAATTGCTGCATCATCTAAGTGATGGTGCCTCATGGGCTCTTCCTACTCGAGTCTTGATATAAATAGAAAACATATTCATTTACCATGATTCTTTGATCTCAACAGACAGATGTTGCTGTGCATATGTTAAGATACCAACAGCAGCCTGCATCAACAACAATTGATCAGCAAAAATAAATGTATTGTGATTCAAAGACCTGATTAATTCATGTTTAGAAACCTCGTGTTGATGTAGCTGGTTGTTGATATGAATTAATGCTTCGACTACAGAAACAGGATTTGCATCCATCTTTTTGGATTGTGCTCCCTCAAATTCCATTTCCTTGTAATGCAAAGCTTTCGCATATGCATGGCACTATAGAACCATAAAACAAACAACACTCAGATAGAAACAGACAACTTCATATCAAATGGCATAAAATAATATACCTTCTCAGCCAGTGCACCCAAGAGACGGATGTCAATTGGCAGTGGTTTCTCATCATGTTCCATAAATTCCGCCTGGATTCAGCACAAGTATTAGTACCTATCACCACCAATCCTCTTCCAATCTGGAGCAGAAAAAGTTAAAGCTACCAGATTTAGAAGTGTCCCGAGAATCTCAGGAGGAATGTTGGGAGAAGAAAATGCCATTTCAAGACTTCGAACTAGTTGTTGTTGATAAGCATCATTTAGATGCGCCCAGCAACTAACAAACCCCGCAGCAAACAACTCTCTTCCAACAAAAGGCTAAAAGAGAGAAAAAAACTTTATGCAGCCATTAATACGATTTTATGAAACCCTACCCTCAAACAACACCAACCTGAAGCTGGGCTAGACGTGCACAAGTTCTTAAAGCAGGTGAAGGAGATTCCTTAAGGAGCTGCACACTAAAATGCCGCATCCACTCAGCCCAATCCTCTTTTGTGCTTCTCTGAGATGCCTCCCAGGCCGCTCGAATTCGACCATCATTGACCTGAACACAACCATATACAAAATGTCATTATACTGCATTGTGACCTCAAACCACTTCAATGATTTGACACTTTACCTTAAAATTCTTTGTTTGACTGGAGGGATCTATTCCGTCATCGTACCGATCATCAAAATCAAGTCCATAACTTCCAGTGATTGCAGGCATAATGGTATCTCCATTTAAAGGACTGACATTAGCAGCTGAGCTCCCCTTCACATCAAAGAACAAAGGTTCTTGCCTCCTTAATTTCGCTTCAATTGCCTCAAATTGAGAATGCTGTCCAAAAACCGGAGAATGGTTGAAAAAGTGAATAATTTCTCATAATTCTCCTAACAATCCAGAATATTTTAACACCTGTAATCTGTGCCGCTGCAATATCCTGCGAACTGATGGCTGAAAGTATGCAAAATCAGAACCCAAAGCCACAGCAATTGCGCAGATGGCATCCATTGCATCTTTACGCAACTCATCAAAAGTACTGCAGCAAACATTGTTAAATTACACGTCAACATGGACAGAATAACAACAGTTACATTACAATCAGATACCAGAATTAGAATATTTTCAGCTGCATTAAAGTGCATCGACATACTATATGACCCTACCCGTCAAGAACCTGTTTTAAGGAATGCATTAATGCAGAAACATGTCCAGATACCTGCCAGAAAAGAACATAGATGCACCAACATAAATAATGAGAAAGAAAACTAATAATCTCATGCATATGAAAAACAGTTAAATCATATTGCAATATATGGTAAGTCTGTGCATCATATTTATTATGATGACTCTTTCATACAGAGGTGAAATACAACTTATCAATCCGCTGAAAAAAGCGGAATTCAGGTTCACCAAAATGTACATTACGCTCATTTTAAGTTGCTAGTTACTCAGTAAATATTGCAAATGGATGGTTTCATAGACTGAGTTTAGTATAGACCACCATTTGATTCTCTCTAAAATATACAAAGAAAATCATATACATTCATTGCTGACATTCAGAGTGTATCGTCCAGAACTTACACTAGAACTCCACAACCTACTTCCATGCATTTATTTTTCCCAGTAGAAAAAACATACTTGTACAACTGGAATCAGATGAATAAGTGTCCTTATTGTCGAACGTCTGATGTCTAATGGTGCATCGGAGGCATCCGGCTTGAATAAACGGATCAGTGCCGGGAGTAACAGATGCATGTGCTCATCCAAATTACCTACAATGAAATTCAAAACATGTCTGTAAGGATAAACTAAACCAACCTATTCAAATTACATTAAGCATTAAAGACTCACTGCCAAAAACCTCCAATGTGTGTAATATAGGTGGCACACAAGTGTAGCCAGAGTTCCTTTCCGCATCACTCAATGCTTGTATGAATCGAGGCAAGATTTTTGGCATATATATACGGAACTCATCATTAAGCGCCTTACATAATTGTTCTAAAAGATTCAATATCTAAAAAAAGAAGCAGCATGTGATGTGTATGAGATCCCTCAGTACAGATAATGGATAAATGTATTTATCTCAGAAGATTAGAAAGAAACTTCTCAATGCTAAAGGGTGGTTTCACTTACAGGAGATCCACTGGTAGGGCGGCTTGGTGTAGGCAAAAGATGAGTAGACCAAAAGCGGGATATAAGTGACAGCATTTCAGGTAAATATTTTCGAATATGCTGCAAATAATAATGGCAAAAAGAACAGAAATCAGTCACACCTATTACAAATTCATTTGCTTGACCAGAAAAAAAAAGCAATCTTTGGATAAGTTCACTTGTTCACATAGAGTAGTTTGTACCATTCACCCATATTATCGTACCTGTTTCACAATAGAAACCAGCAATGCAAGCTGTAAAAATATGAACTCCCTCAAGCTGTCATCACATGATCGAACTGTGATAAAAAGATCTGGCAACACCTGAGAACAAGAGTAAACTATAAGTGGAACCCACACAAAAGGATATCAACCCCCAAACCAAGTATACATGAAATATTTCTTTCCTTCTATGGGTTTAGAATTTTAAGCGTCAACTATCAACTTCAAGTATATACAAAGTCTAGGAAGTCTTCTATTCGTTCTACATACCTCAGTTTTATTTCTTGTGTAAGCCTTAGAACTTAAAGACATCAGAGAAACAATTTATGTCCTTAACTAGCATCACAACCGTTTCTTTGGAATAACATTGACTACCAGTACTCATAAAAGAGCTAATAGTTAGTCCTCTTTCCTGGCGCTTATACAGGAAATACACAACTTTGAAAACTACACAAAATGCAGTGTGCTTCATCCAAATTCTAGCTAACCACAAATGCTTACACCATGTAGAAAAATGGTACAGTTATATAAATTCATTTCAACGTCCATCAGTTGATCCACTTTTCATCAGATTATAGGACTTGCTTGTAAAAAGGAACGATGAATCGCTAAAGAGAAAAAAAACAAATATTTCAGATACTATGTAGATCTGAAAGAAAAATGAAGTATGGGTTTGAACAGGATACTAACCTTTGAAAGATACGGAACAGATCCAAGCCCCATGGTCTGAAATATCAGAATTTTGAATTCAGCTTGTCAGAAAAATCCATAGCTGATTTGTTGACGTCAGCGGAATTAAATGGCTCGGCACAACAAACAAAAGCCCTCACCTTGAAGATAAACATGAGAGACCCCACCACCTTTTGGTGGTAACTTGACTGAGGATCCTTTAAAATGCGCATCAATGCATGTATGGCAACCTGTTTTATGCATCAACAACACATGATCAAGCAAACATTTATCAATCATATGCCAGAGTTAGGATAATGGAGTACCGTTGAGTAGTAATCTTCAGATGTAATAAACAGCCCTCCTGTAGGCAGAACATCAAGAGGAAGTTCTTCCATAGAACGCATCTGCTGCCGAACATCTGCATGGTTCCCTTCTCTATGGACCCCTTGCAATGATTGTTGATTATGTTTATGTATATGAGGGTCAAGTGCGCCCAATATTCCTAAAACCTGCAAGAATAAGTTAACAACTGGCAGCTGCTAAGAAAAGTTTCATATCTATTTTTCAGGAATATTCAACATTGCCTTTTACCTTGAGAACTTCCACTCTCGTAGACCAAGCAACATCTCCATTCAATAAGCGAAGCAGCAAACCAAGTAGCTCTGGGTAGTCTGTGTAAGGAGTCACAACATATCTGCATGATCCCATAGAAAAAAACCTTCAGCACAGACAATCAAACAAGAGCAATTGACCATATTACAAACTATACAAGAAAAAGATTAATAATAAATTTCAAACCACTTCTTGTTAAAATTTGCTAGAAATAAAAATTTTGAGGAGCTATATAGACACAGCACATCATTGTAATATGCGATCTCTTATCCAGTCTTATCGCCCACTTTGGACTCTCAAACAACATTAATATATACTTCTTTCTTTGTAGGATTTACGTCTGTATGTGTGCAAATTTTAAATTTAAATAAAGGGTTCTACAATAGTCTAGTTCAGTTAGATACTTGGCATGCTTTGACCCGCACTCCTCAATGAAAGAGTTGCTGCATTCAGGACAATCTTGCCAAGACTCTTTTACCTTGGCCTTCACTTTTTACTGAAAATCGTCCACAGAGAAATCTTATGTACATTTTAAAGAAAGACAAAGTGTACAACTAGATCATGTGTTCCTACAGGTATATTCTGTTTTAGTACGTCTCCCAAGTTTAGTTAGCTACGTTAGCAGCTAATAGAAAGAAAGTGATACGTAACACCAACATTAAATCTACGAAAGTTAACCATCAGAAAAAGGTTCGATAAGCTGCTCTTAACCTTAGATTATCAAAATACTTGCCTTTGGAGGAAGAGCATTTACTCAAGAACAGGCCTGAAGTATGGCCCATCAACTACGAAGATGGCTCATGAGAATACAGAGAGACTTAAATTTTGATATGTTAGGCACAACTATATCTGACATAACTGTGTCTAGCAAAATAGTGATGAGAGTAACATTCAGTAACCTAGGAACTTTCACACAAATGACGAAGGCCACTAGAATTTAAAAGACGTCTAACCTGCACACACCTGATGTGTTCAAATCCTTCCCAGAAAATTATTTACTAGGAGTAATACAATAAAGCCCACATAATATTTCAACGTTTGCAGACATCCTATAACTGTAAATATTAAGCAGTGAGGGAACACACCCTGTACTTTGTATAAGTTGCCCTAGCGTAGAAACTGCGACCTCTCTTTTAACAACAGCTGCCCCATCAAGGAGGACATCCCTTATCAGTGGCATCAATTCATCAAGATATTGCCGCATTGCACATCCACCCTGAGGCCATAAATCTTGCATTAAATATAAAGATATACCTAAACATCCTCATTTAGAAATTCCCATCACATGAAAATTCTTCATGAATCCTACCACACGTGCTAGTTCACCCACTGTTGCAAGAACAGATGTCACTACTCCATTATTAGCAGCTCCAGATGATCCATCCTGTAACTTCTCTAAAAGGACCTTCAACAAAGAGGCATATCGCTTTCAGCAAGTATGCAAAAACATTGTGTTCTTGAAGGTGTGCATCCAAATACAATACCTTATGAACAGGATCAATATATGGAAGCACTAAACGTTCACAAGATCTGATAAGGTAACCAAGAAGTTGAGCACTTTCTTCTCGATTTTTACTGTCTGGGCTGCACCAACATAAGAATAGCAATACTTGTAGCCTGATAAAGGATTTGGATCCTGCTTGAGAAAACTCCTCAGACAAAGACAAGTAAACAGTTACCTTTGACCAAGGTCAGTCAACAATTGCGCAAGATGGCAGCGAAGAGCTGGCAGCACATATGCAGGATTTTGATCTGATAGCCTACCAGTCATAGAAATAGCAAGTTGTCTCACATCAAATGCCTGCATCACAAAATAGAATCACATCCTGTGCAGAAGTCAATGCACACAAGTAATACCCTACACCACTGGATATATCACCTCATCATTCAGGGAAATGAATATAGCTCGTAAACTATCAGCTTGAGATAAAAATGCATCAAAACTAGCATTCTCATGTAAAGAATGCAAAACAGCCTTTCGAACACCAGCATCTGCATCAGCAACGGCAGCAACAAGAAGCCTGTCCAAAATCTGGTAACAGGAGACAACATGCATATACATCACATGAAGGTCAAAAAGACTCCAATGTAATCAAAGAGTCAATCTTCAACAGTCCCATCCTTTGGTCACCTATGTTTCCTAAGGAGTAAGTGTATAGATAAGAGAACGTGATAACAATCACACCTCTTCTATAAGAAGCCATCGCCGCCATGATCCTCCAGGACGAGCAGATCTACTGGATGAAAATCTTCCATTACTTGGCCCAAAAGAAGAGAATGAGTGTTCCATTAGCCTACAACAGCAGACTGCAGCATCTCTCCTGGTAACTGGATCCTCATCCTCTAAGTAAGGTATTACAGCTGCCCTTGCGAATTCCAAAAGTTCATGACCCTGGAGAAACATAGCATATTTTGTTAAAGATTAACCTGTTAATAAGAAAGGAAGAAATGGATAAACTTGGCGTCTGCAACAGATTGCAGACAAGGGCATTTATTACATGGATTGCTTAAGGGCAGCTTTATTGGGAGCTTACTATTTATGATATGGAAACAGAGAAAAAATCATTGAGTGCTACTATTTGCTGAGCAAAAGCTCTGATAGGGGAAAAATAAAAATTTAATCAACGAGCTACTCATAAAATAAAGGATTGAAAACTAAAACTTTACCCATCCTTCAATCTTCTGTTTGTTTCTATTAAAACACACGAGCCAATATTTACTGAAATCTATAGAATAACCAACCTCTAGAGGAAATGTTGTCAATGTTGTTAACGCAAGTTGCACCAAAGCAGGCCCATTTAACTCAAAGGATTGTGGTGAGCTTGGTACAACCGGTGAACGACCAGGAACTCCTGTGGCTTTGGCTGATCGATATGATGACTTAGCTAAGACAAATGAAATCGAATCTAATAAACGCTCCTGTATAGTGGGTAACAAAGAAGGCAACCTACCAAAACAATAGAACCAAATCAAAATTCAACTACAAAAAACTAATCTAAAGCTCGTGCACATCCACAAAATGATACCTTGAAACTATACTTTCCAGTGCTTCAACTAGTGTAGGCGTCAGTCCTGCTGAAAACATGACATCCAGCAATCCTCGTACATGCTCTTCCATTGCAGGGCCCATTGCCTTAGCTAGACTCCCCACACAGGCCAAGGCTTCCATAGATGGTCTACCTCTCCTAGGTGCTATCTGCAGAGCTTAACTCGATTAGAAATATAAGGTCTCCTCAACATCCAAAATCTACACATTGTTCAAAAGGAAAAATATAGTGTGGAGCCTCACTGCCTCTTTTAGGGGCCCTGTTACAAGTGGCAAGTAAGACTCTAGTTCCTTTCCAACTGCCCCTGCCATCTCAGCCAGTGCAACAAATCCACTGCCACGTTCAGTAGGGTTCTTCATAACGGCAAGCAGATGGTCCATGCAGATCTTATACATTCAAATAGCACAAGTAAGTCATTCTGTATAGCCAATTTAGGATAATTGAACTCTGTCAAGTGCAAAAGAACACCTTCAGATATGAAGAAACAAACCGATCCTTTAGAAAGTGGGCAATGCGAGGAAGAAGTGCTGTGATGCTTCTCCTAACAAGACGATCACGATGATCGCGATATTTAAAGACAATATCTGCTACTTCTTTATATCGAGACATCATGAATTCACCAGTGTTCCTGAGCAAAAGCAACCCAAGTCCAATCCTAGCTTTAAGCACAAAAGAGGTAACAATAATACAGTTACATTACACATGATCCAACCTTAAAAGTTCGCCCACAGCCAGTAATGACCCATGTATACTCTCAACACTTGCATTCTTCCCCAGACCATCCTGAGTTGCTACAAACATGCGATAATACCTACGGGAGAGAACAGAATTCAGAGAGCTGAAAGACATGGATTTTTTTATACCTAAACCTTCCCTTTAGATCAACGGGTTGCCTTAAACCATTCATCAGAGTAAAGCACCTTCAATTTTACGTTATGCATTGCACAACATGGTAGCTTGGTTATAATCGGCATCTTACCATTGTACACGCCACCTGGTCTCCCTCTTCTCAATCACACGAAGGCAAGCTCTCAGAGCTTCTACAGCTCTCTCTCTAACATGAAGTTTCTGATCCCTCAGTGCTACCCACACTGCATCGACGAATTCAGGAACATGAACATTGAACATTGTAGGAGCATTTTCAGCCATTTCCTGCATGAAAAATACTTGAAGACCGAACATGGAGTACACGTATGAACTTTTAATTCAAATTTTTTATCCATCCATACTTTAAGAATTAGAACAGCTGCAAAGCGTCGTGACTCCATTTTATCACTTTGCAGCCACTGTAATGCTTTTCTAACCTGCCATAACACACAACATCAATGGATTTTTTTTCGTTTTTTGCGATTGTTATTTGGTCTACCTATCCTAGTCATTATTCCAACCATAGTACGTAAAATTCTTGTTCCTTTGGCATTCTATTTGTTTGAAAGCGAACGACAATGAATGTGAATGTTTTGGTTTACCTTGTTTACTTACTTTATTAATGTTTTTTATTAATTGATTAGAAACTCCACATGTTTCTACCCATTTTCTATAACTAAACAATATTATTTTATACTTTCTAAAACGAATAATTCAAATCAAACATTCATGTTTTTTTCAAATTCGAATTACTGAATATTACTTGAACACGAACATGTCCTCAAACACGTTTGATTCGTTCTATGATGCCAACTATTCTCAACATTTATAATTAAGGAAGAACTGGGCACACTCAACATATGACCTGATTTTAAGCTACAGGGCTTTCCATGTTCTGCCTGCCAGAAATGAATGGGAACAACAAATACGAACAAATATGAACCTGGCGCTCGACTTCATCTGCCATCGTAGTTCCTCCAACACGGGCAAAATGACCAAGAACCCGGCTTGCAGTGAGCAATACATCGGGATCTTGTTTCTCTTCGAAGGTGTGGCATAGGTATTCCGCAAACCTTGAAAGCTTTGACGCCTTCTCACCAAGTTTCACATCAATAAGCTCATCTATTGCACGAAGAGCGCCCATATTATCCGACACCTCCGGACTTTCGATCAATGTGCTTATTCTATGGTAAAGGTTGTCCATGAACCTGCTAAATGCCTCCCCACCCAGATCCCGTGCTTCCTCCTCGATGTGTCGTCTGAAATGCACCGCTGCTCCATCCTGTGCCGACAAGGAAGATATGACAAAACAGAACAAGCAGGTGATTTTTTGTAGGAAAATAACCAAAAGAAACCTTTTCTGGCATGGGATTTCCTTGAAGGAAAACAAGCATTGTGAAACAACAAAAGGTCACCTGTATACTTCAGGATTTCTTCTGGTGCAAAACTGAATATTTGAGACAACAAAAAACACGAAATTGCATACTTTGGAATTCTCTTTTCCAATTGACACCTTCATATGCCTTGAATGCATACAGAAGTTGCGTGAACGACAACAGAAACTGTGAGGCAACTAAACGAAATCAAAGAAACAAAGCACGTACTTTGGGATCCTTCCTTGACTAAAAAATGTTTCAACGAACAAAATCAAGGTAGGAGGGAGAATTGAGGTACACCACGGCACATCATTCAGTACCAAAAAAAAGAAAGGTTTGAACTCACAAAAGCAAATATAGTATTGCGTATCTTGCCATTCACTTCAGAGCGAATTTTGGGTTTGAAACAAGGAAAACCAGACAAGGAGAGAGAGGGGCGGAGAGAATGAGAGAATTCCCATACCTTCGGCTGTCCTTTCGTGCAGAGGTCAGCAAGCCGGCGCAGAGTATCGGAGCAAACTTGCCTAGGAGCAGAGAGAGGGGATGGGGCAGCCATCCGAACGGTATTGCTTTGGGGAGCTGGACCTACATGGCCATCGGAGAGCAGAAGGGGGGAGGAAAAGCGAGCAGAATTCTACGGATCATGCATCACAGCCGATGCCAAAGCTCCAGGAGATTCAGAAGAAGAAGAAGAAGAAGAAGCAAACAACGTCGAAATTTCCTGCAGAGAGATAAATGCCGAGAAGCAGCAGAATCCTCGGTGGTCTGTTTGATGGGGTAGGATCTCGGTGTGCGAGGGAGGATTAGGGTTTAGAGAGCAGACAAGAGGGGCAGTGCAGAGCCCAAGAGAGAAAAACCTTCTTCTGAGCCTGAGAGAAGTGTTATATACACAAGATGATGATGATGGTGGTGATGATGATGGTGATGGTGGTGATGATGATGATGATGATGATGATGATGATGATGGTAACCTAAAGCTTTCAACTGAGAGAGGCGTGAATACTTACAAAACATAAGTTAAAAAGGATGTGGTTATATCACAACTCTAGGGATCATTAACTTGGGAATATTACATTGAAGATCACAAAGTTTTACTGATCCCATGATATAAGATTGTCTTTGATTGTCTTCGGTACTTCGTTATGTGGTTATTTGTGTTAGTTAGAGCTTAAGGAATGGTTTCTTATTCGAGGAGCTTTTTTTAGAATCTCAAACGTATATGTAAGATAAAAAAACGGAAGTCCGATTCAACGATTTTCACCAACTGTGTTGTATGGGAACTATGTCCCAAGAGGAGTTAGATTTATGTCATTTGGTGCTATATAACACCTTAGAAGGCTGGTTGACCTTTGCCACATTGTTACTTTTGAAGTCGTTTTGATAGCGAGGGTTTTTTGTATTGTCCAAAGAAAAAAAAAAACAAAAGACTGGAGAAGAAGAGGACTGAGAAGAACAACAGAAGAAGAAGAAGCAAACTTAGAAGAAGTACGTCAGATTCTCGATCGGGGTTAGTCTGCTCCATGTCGTAAAACCAACCTCTTCTCGAATCGATTAGTTTACCTTATTCGGAGCAAGCCAGGTCGCGTAAGATCGAGTGCACCATGGGCCTAGGCCTTGCTTGCTTACTCCCCTCGATTCTATGTCGCGTTATTCATCTAAAACCAATCGCCTCCTACTATCTAGCCCATGCAACCGTTGGAGTGTATCATGCACTGCCGCCGATAACAAGCAGGCCCGATTCGATTGGTCTGGAGCAGGATTTCCACTGACTCGATGTAAGAAGAAATACCGATGACCACATCCAGATCGCACAATGTTAAATTCACAAAATCGTGTGCACAAAAAGGCCTAGAGGCCAAAGCCGAAAGCGGATAACCGCCATCTCTTCCGCAAATGAAAGTCCAAACAGATCAACTACGAACGAGCGATTACTTTGCATATAAACCATTGATTGATCCTAAACCCTACATCCATGCATGCATGCATGTATGCATTGACGCATGCACAGATACATGCACACATGCATGCATGCATACATGTAGGCTAATTCGGTAAATTAAGGAAATAGAGGGGCCATTTTTGTAATATTGCAATTCTCATCATCTCCCCCCTTCTCTGCCCGTTACCACGGTCTGTTTTTTTTCTGCAGAGCAGCGGACACGAATTCGCCCACATGGTACCCCCTTCTCTCTGTCTGCATCTCAGCCCTCGCGGCCTCTGCATCTGCATGAGAACGTATCGCATTCTCCGATCATCTTCGAACCCGCTTTTGATTGTGCTGTTTTCTGTTTTTCCTTCCTTCCTTCTTTCTTTCTTAACTGTTCAGGCGAGTGAATCCAAGAAAGAAGCATTCAGGAAGTATTTGGAGTCCAGCGGAGTGCTCGACGCTCTTACGAAAGGTCCGGTTGCATCCCCGCGCCACCCCTTGTCGTGAAACAAGTATCTCTGTGAAGCTTTAAAGGATTGCAGTTTGTTCTAACACATTTGTGTTCTGTGCCATGCACATGTGTGTTTTGTTTCCCCGTCGACATCCGCATCATTCGTAACTTCTTTTTCTGAGGAATATGAGGGGACTCGAATTCCAATTCGAGATTGACAAGGAACTGAATTGGTGCTTTTACATTTGGGCGTGGATTACATAGTTGACGGAAAGAGGGAGAGATTCCAGAAGAAAATGGTTGGAAGAGGATTTGGAGTAGCTGGGCTATGGAAGTTGTTCCTTGGATCCACGAGTATAACTTATGGCCAGGGATGTGGTGTTTGATCAAGAGGCGTGAGATTGAAAGAAACACCATGGTTAGAGAATCTAAAGATGAATTTGAGCAGGCAATCACTTCCTTCGGTCCCTTCCCTCAAACATCAGTAGCTGGGCTATGGCTTGGATCCATGGGTAACTCATGGCTAGTGTTTGATCAAGAGGGGTAGCGGTTGAAAGAAATACCATGGTTAGAGAATCGAAAGATGAATTTGAGGAGGCAATCATTTCCCTCATCCCTAATCCCCAAACATCAGAAAGTGGGGGAGAGCTCTCTCTCTCTTGTGGCATTTTGTATCTTTGCTGGTATTGTACAGATCAACAAGTTTTGAAACACCGTGCAACTCGTCTAAATTTTGGATTCATATATTCTCCTTCGTTGTATATAATTGGCAGTGCTCGTGGGCCTTTACGAAGAGAATGACAAGCCAAAATCTGCGATTGAGTGAGTTTTCTGTCATACTGCCATGAAAATTAGTATTTATACAGTCATTAACGCCACAAGATATGTATTGTATATCTTCGCCTTTTTCTATACATATAATGAATCAATTAGACTTTCTTGTTGGCTCTGGAGTCCTTGAAGATTTGTTGTTCTATGGATTAGCATATAGACTGCTCGAATTATTCTGCATAGTTTATAGTTTTAGTTGTGGTTTTTATTGGTCCTGCATTCTTTGTATGCCCAAACCACTTCCAACTTCTGATCCAATTGTGTCGAGCACTAAGGTGTATACTTTTGTGACGAGATAAGGCAATTCCATAAGTTATGATATAAATAACTGCAGTTATGTTGTAAAATTGTCATACCGATGTGTTAGGTCTTTAATATGTACGCAAATATGAATGTGACATAGAAAAAGCATGCCACAAACACACGCCCCTCATGGCTTAGATGTTGAGTTCAGGAGCTGTGAATTTCTATCACGTACCATTACCTCACAAAATGGAAAGGAAGTTTAGCAAAGTACCTTCAACTTCTTTGGATATTGACGAGGCTATCCTCAACTGCTCAGGAATTAGAAGAATACTCCCCTGCAGTGCAATATTAAAGTTCCTCCATAGCTTTCTTTTAGTATTTGGCCAACATTGGGTTTCACTTGTATTTTGTGGTTTGCTTGCCTAAATATACACTTCTTCAGATTCATACAGCATAATTTGGGTGGGCCGACTACAGCCGAGTTTCAGGCTTTGAAGACAGAGAAAGAAGAGCTCGAAGTGAAGCACGAAGATTTACAAACGCGGTATGAGCAGATATGTAAAGAGGTGATCCATTTTTACCGAGTTATGTTATTCGTTTCTATCAAGGATT
>JBBBWG010031620.1:28607-44623 GCA_037176905.1 Azolla pinnata | reverse complement strand
TAAATGGAAGATTGAAGCAAAATAATAAATAAACTGTATGCACAACTCTTAGTTTGAAAGATGTCAAACTCTGGGAATAAAATTTTTCTCAGCAACTTATGCATGAAATGGAGTAAATGATATGGAATTCCATTCAAATAATCATACCTCAAGCATGAGAAGAGTCTAAACAATGATTTTTATACATCTTCGTACATAATAAAAGTGATAATTTACCATGACTGGACATCCAGCCCTTGGTACACTCTCGCTTCGTGCCCCTGACATCGGATTAAGGGCTGCATATTCAACTAGTATGCATGCATCAAAGCCAACAGCTTCATAGAATTCTCCAACCTGAAACAGAAACCGTAAAGAGCACTGGTTTTTATTGATTTGTAGTTTTATAAATGTGTATTACATGCTCATGCGAATCCAGAAAATCTATGAGCTCATGCAACTGAATTCCTTAGAGAACAGAGACATGCTGACATTGCTTACCCTGCATAACAATACTTCCCGGGGAAACTTGCTTTTCACTTCCAATAGCTCATAATTGAGAGAGCCTTCTTTGCATCTATCCAGGAACAGTCGAGCACCATTGCAGTGTAATCATTATAACCATGAAACAAGTCATCACATACAAGAACTCGTAGCTAGAATAAACTGTAGGACCCTTGGCACATGTACCTTCCATTCTTAAGTTCTTCATCCAGCCCAAGCAAATTGGAATAATCTAACCTCTTTGTCAACTCCTTTGAAACAGGTTTGTTTAACAGCTCCATTTTCTGTTAGCAAGCTCAAATACACATAAGGCGAACAATTATTACTTATCTTCAATACAACATTTAGCAGGAAATCCATCAACCTCTTTCCACCAATCCAAGTGTTCATTTGATTGGGCTTGCAGCTTACTTCTTGACTTGGAAATTTGACCTTTGGCCAGAGCAGATATATGCACAACTCGAATCCTGGACAGATCACCAATCACAGCAATACAGTACCGGAATAATCTGAAAGCTTAAGATAGGGAGTGTGACAAAAGGTTTTACACTTGATAGAGACACGAGGAAGAAAAGATTCAAACTTGACACATTCCACTTAGCTGAATAATTCCACATCATAATAAGCAGTAGTACTTAAGCCATCGAACGTCAATGATGCCAATGCCCGAGAAAAGACATTTCTAACAAGCAATCATCTAGCATTTCATTTCAACTACTGCACAGTGGTATCCACACTTTCAGAGGAATCGATCATTAGATTCCACAAACAAGTGCACATACAAAAAACAAATAATATTGGGAGGGAGCCCCCCATGGTGCCTAGTTACCTCGTGATGCAGCTAGCTAGACATTATGCACTGTGCAGCAACCTCATACATGATCCACCTATAGAACGTGTCCTAGTGTGCTCACCACTACAGACAAGTCCGTTTATACGATGAGTTCATCACACCCATAACTCTTCACATTACATGATGCTTCCATAAAACTCTGACTCCAGACCTCGGATGCCGGGCTTCTCCCTTCTTTCTAACTCACCTAGAAAGGAAGCCAGCATTCTTCAAGGAACGAGCCAAATGCAGCCGCGTCAGCTTCGAGCACGAAAGCCCTAGTCCAAGGCCAGGGACGGCAAGAAAGCCACAATGGGGAGGTGAAGAAGAAGAAGAAAAGGGAGCTCGAGGCCATGGAGGATATACTCTTCTTCTGCATCGAGAGCTGGAGAGCAGGAGGGCGGGGCTGTGGGGAGCAGCACCCTTCCGAGCGAGCACGGGGATGCTGCGAGAGGCCATGGGAGCAGGAGAAGCTTGATGGGCGATTTGCTTCATAGAGCTCACACCCTCAAAAGTCTGTGTGTGTTTGTTTGTTTCTGTTATAGGATCATACAACAACTTCTCTTCTGAATGTTTCTTCTGCTGACATTTTGAAGAAGGGGTTTTAGGATTTAGGGTTTTCAAGATTCAAGCTCTCTTGGGATTCAGGATTTAGGGTTTGGAGTTTTAGGGTTTTGGGGTTTAAGAAGGGGTTTTAGGATTCAAGCTCTCTTGATCATCGAAAAGATGCACTGAAATAGGAGTGCATCTAAACAATTTAGATTATTTCATATTCCTCCTGGATTTGGCAACTGATTCGATGTTTTCACGATTATTTCATATTCCTGGATTTGGCAACCAATCAATCAATCATCATGTGATGCATCTAAACAATTTAGATTTCTTGCCTTTCTCTCGCCCGATTTGCATATGCCAAATTTCGAGCTCTACAACTCCTTCGCAAAACTCCCGACTTGGGTTTTTTCCCTCTTAGCTGGCTTTGCCAAATTCACCCCGCACTGACTTATTCATTACTGTCAAATATGCGGTATTGTTCGAACAACATACACGAATGAAACTTATATGTTGCTATGAAGCAACCTGATAACCATGTCCAAAACACACCTTGCAACGAATTGCTATAAAGCGATGAAGTTATCACCAAGATGTTGATTTCATGCACCGCATTGAAGGATGAACTTTTTTAGCCTCCCATATTTCAAGTAATTAATGAAGTTGTGGAGCCCGATATTCCATATAGCAAACATTTGTTCTTACACAAGATTTTGTAGCTCAAACTGATTACATGTAGACAATGACATGACCACGTTTTACATAGCTTCCATAAATAGGCATTGCAACAACATCTAATGGGTTTGGGCTGACTCCCATTTCAGCAAATAAATTGGCAAAAGATTCAAAGATTTTCACTATTGATACAGGACATCTACTATGTGACAAAACTATACACAGCATACCGATGATGAATTTGCACATCGAAACGGCTAGCAAGATGCGCTCTACATTGTGATGAATCGCAATCTACCAATGATGCTTCCCCTCCAATGGCATGATTCGAGAACAAAACTTTTTTGGCATCGTCAAGATGTGTATGTTATGATCCTATCCTTTATTGTCGCTTTACAGAGAGGGCATTTCGCACATGCTACTGCACAAGATTTGCACACTGCAAAAAGATGTTAAGCATCAAAGAATCAATTCCCGGAACAAAAACATGGTGAGCCAGGAAAGAAAGCAAGAACATAGAATGTTTTCATGTAATCTAACTAATGTTATGCCTCTAATCTAATATTATGTGATCTAATGAAGAAGTGATTCCTTCACCTAATTAGAAAGTAACTCCAAAATGTGATTGAAATCGTGATAGCACCATCTCTAATATGATATCTGATCTAATGAAGAAGTGATTCCTTCTCCTAACGAGAAAGTAACTCCAAAATGTGATTTGAAATTGTGATTGCAGCATCTCACTCACAAAGCGATTCCCTAACCTTACAGATGATTCTTATTGCTCAATTGCATGAAAATGTGGTTTTAGTGTGCAAACCGAAAACCCTTACATGAAAAATGGCGACAAGGAAGTAGAACTGCAGCTGGGGCTGCTGACAAGCATACTTTGCACGTGTTGCTCCCGTTCTCCTGAGGATGGTCCTTGGCCGTTACAGGTATATCCCCTCTCTCTTTGATCTTTTCTTGCATCATCGCTCTCTACACAAATCATGACTTGTGATTTGCTCAATCTTATATGGAGATTTTCCGCCAAGCAAGAGACATGGACTACCACTACGCAAATACAATAAAGAGTTTTCAAACCTTCACATGGCACAATCTTGTCAATGCTTCGATATGAAGTGCACTAAGATCTTCCAGGGCAGCAATATTTAGACCATTCAGATTCTCACTCTGCAAAAATAGAACACGAAAAACATTTCGCTTGAGATGCTTTGTAAATTTATAGCACTGTCATAAATTCCCAATCAAGCTTGAGGTTTTCTCTGCTGGAGAAGAAGGATTTTAAGCTTGTGACAAATTACGGAATGAGCCAGATCCTCATTCCAAAACAACTAATGAATCCACAAACATGGGCAGTCCTCATTGAAGCAAGGTTTTAATGATTCATCCTGGAATGGCTTGATTTATGGGTAAAATTCAACTTTGCCTATATAGTCATCACCAGAGCTTTTTAGATTATTCAGAATTACAGCATAAAATTTAGCATCAATGTGAAGGACACTTTAAATTTTCTAGATTATCAAGAATAAGACGATTTAGCCAGACACTTTCTAGGAAATGAGGAACTACATAACGTTATATTGTTTTAAATTAGCTTTGAAATTTTCCATGGCGAGAACATTTTTTTTTCACAATTACCAATGATCCAGTCATGACCAGAGAAAGATCTGTGCATGGGTATCTGCACTTCTGTTAGGGAAAAAACTATCCACTTCATTCACAAATACTAGTTACAATTTACATACTCACAATGTCGAGACTATGAATAAAAAACTTGGAGATGGAAATAGATGTAACATGTTACCTTCAATTGTGAGATCAGGGTCTCCAGTTCTGCAGTGTGGCTGCGCTCATTTGCCAAAGCTTCCATTAGAGCACCAACATTCTTACTACCAGCATCCTCCGTTGCTCCACTTTGACCCTGAAATTCCAATAGCTCTCGGTAACCTAAACAAATTGCACCATCCTCGCTTGCCTCATGCTTTATGTTTGCAAGGACAAGCCGTGCATTAGCAAGCTCCTTTTCTAGATCAGCTTCTCTCCTCTTCATGTCCTCCAGTTTTTGTTGCATCTCAGCATCCTTCCGATCTCTTTGAGCTAACCTACCTTCCAGAGCAACTTCTTTCTCTTTGCTAGCTAATAACTCTCTTTTCAACTCCTCTGCTACAGCTCCTTCCAGTTTCCGAGCAATAACAGCGTTCGCTCGTTGTCTTGGGACAGATTTCGACTTCGGTCGAGCATATGCTGAACCCTTTGCATTGGTTAGCTCAGCTGCAAGCTTTGTGTTATGATAAGAAAGCTTCGTTATTTCTTCTGACAAATTTTTAAGCTCTACTCCAGCAGCAGATGCTAATTCTTTAGCATAAGATAATTCTTCAGCCATTTGTGACATTTTCACTTGAAGTGCATCTTTCTCTTCATGAAGGTGGTTGTTTTCTTGTCTAAGCTGCTCTATATCTATTGCCTGAGTAGCCCATCATAAGTCAGTCAACCAACAATCAGAAAGCAAGTTCATTTAGTGATTATTTCGATACAAATATACATTATAAAACTTCATCACCAGGAAAATTAATTTAAAAACACTTAAAATGAAATTTTTCATATCTGGTGACCTGCTGTATAATTTGTCCTTACACACTCGCTGTTTCTCTGGTTGCCTTCATGATTCCTTATGAAATCTTGTCATGCATTATGTTTTCTATTCCAGAAACTTTTTTGAGCAGGAATGTGATAGCAAGTGCATTCAGAATATGAATGGACATTGTTATTCTGTGTTAAGATTTCCACTGCAGCCAACTGCTCATGTAGAGATGCAGTAATGCTTCACAGTTCTATAATCTCTGTAGCCTTCAAGCGTAAGAAATGCAAAACCATCAAGGCTTAACTGCAAGAGGACTCAGCTAATATGTGAGGAATCAAACTCAATGTCAATTTCTTCCAGACCATATATTTTAAACCAACAATCCTTCATTCAACTACTACTGTTACTCAAGTAGACACCACAAGTGCAGTTTAGAACTTCCATACTACCGTCACTCAAATACACATGACGAGAGTGATGAAGCACTCTCCCTAAACATTGCTTCAGACTAAATATAGTTAATATAAAGTTCTCAATTTTCGTTTACCCTACCTTTGCATTCAACTGATCTTGAGGGATCATGTTATCAGTGATGACGATCTTCGTTTTTGTAAAAGCCACATAAATTTTAGTGGTGAAAGCAAGTATCCAATCATATGGAATGGTTAAGTCTGTAATGATTTAGTACACTTTAAGTTCAAATGATTTCTCATTGAAGTAGTTTGGCTAGATCTACAATTTCATTCTTCTTTCATAGACAAAATATCAGACAAGATACCTCATTAACATACAACAGTTAATATAGAGACCTCCAATCAAGTGTTACTACAATAACTGTCACATTTAGGATGAAGGAAACCTGTGAGTTATTGATTGGGCAGGAATTACTATGAGATGCAGCTTCTGCACCTCCACCGATCTGTTGCTCAAGTACATACATATGCTTCTTCTTTTCCTGAATTTCATCCTTACACTTCTTTAACTGCAACTATATTATACAAAGTTTCAAATGTCATTAGCTGCACACAAAACTGAACGTACTCGAAAAGAGATAATATAGTTTGACAGATAGAGTTCTACTTGTAGTTCATAGTCACCGGGATTCATTATCACTTGTTCTGACAATGTTTTCAAAGAGCCACTGCAGGATGTCAACTCTTCAGCTAGCAGTTTTATTTGCTCCTTTAAGATCTCCGCCTGGTTATCCTTGGTTGTTCCTGTCTGTGACACAAAAAAACATATGAGGCAACTTCCAACCAATAAGTTCAACAAATTTCTCAATCTCGAGAACTTAGTTCTGAAGTAAAGATTGTCAAGATAGCATAAGGAAAGTTGGTATATATCTGATTTCAGAGGCTCTCCCTCAGTACAAGGTAATGTAGACCGCTGTGCACTTGAATAATGATGCATCTTAGTTGCTTTGGGTCTAATAATAAGAGAAAGAAGAACTGCAGCAATGTAAGGCATACACATGCTTCTAAGCTAATGCCAGTAATCAAGTACTTCTGTAAAAACTTTAAAAGAATTTTTATATTATGTTAGTATTAAAGCATCAAAATCTACATTATTAATTGCACATATCTATTAACGTAAAAAATAATAATAAGCCACTCCGAAAGAGAGCATATACAATGGTAGCTACAAATCTGATTCTTTTGCTTAATGCATATATCTACCAATATAAGAGATAGATCTTAAAAGAAAAACTTAACCTTGCATTGAATTCACTAACCTGTGTAGTTTCAGAAATGAGATCAATGGAACCACCATGATCTCCCTTTAGACTAGTTGAATTTTGTTGGCCTTTGAAATCAATAGCAGGTTCTGCATGCACAGTACAAGGACCATTTGTTGCAGGTGACATATTGGAATAATTGTCCGATTCGAGCCTCATTGTTGGAGCGCCAAGTTCATTTCTCTGCTTTTGTGAAAGAACATAAATAACTATCATAACCATTTGATTCAAGTCCCATGCTCTTCCAGCAATTCATCTTGTCTACATACATGTCAAAATTATCCACACCCCTGCCTATCAAAATTCATACACCTCAGAGCATACCTTAATCTTGAACCAAGCTAGCACGCTTCTTTTTTTAGCCTTCTTCTCTCCTTCATTTGAAATAATGTCAACATTCTTTCCGTATAAAGATGACCCCAAATCGTGAATCTCTTCATCACACATACGATCACGCCTTCTATCCGGTAGGTATATGAGCTTCAATAATGAGCACAGTGGAGATCACTCAAAGTTTGGTTTATTACAAAGTTTAGAATACCGAATTGGATACTGAAAACATGAAAACGAATTGAATGCTACCTCATCTTCACCAAATGAGTGCCTCCTTTGATTCTCCACTCCTGGCAGACTTTGGGGAATCATATTCTTACTAGAAACTAGTATCAGCTTAGTCAGTCTTTGTATTCTACCCAACAGAGCCGTTTCTGCTTCTTCTTCTCCTTTGTCTACTACTACTACTTCTTTCAGTCTTGATTGCAGCTTATCTTGGCTGACTGCCAGCTGTTACATACCGTTATGAATCTAAGAGAGTTAGATGCTGTAAAAGGACATAGGATTGGATTGGCCATGGATATTGATGCACAAAACAACAAGCGAAGAGCATGCAAAGTAGGAAAAGCCAAGAGGATCAGAGCTTTCAGGCTTCCCAACAATTTAGAATAAACTGGCACTCTCACATCAGGTAGCTAAATAAATATACATGCAAAGGGCATTCTTCTTTTCCAAAGGAAATATGTGAAAAATTAAATATTCTCTTCATCCTCAAAAATATTGTTATGAGTGAGATACAGATTGGAATTTGAGGCTCAATGCTACAAACAAGAAAATGTAATGAGTAAACAAGACCTGCTGCTTAAATGATACATGATCTTCTGGTTTCCCCATGAGCAATGCTCTGTTGGTCATTCCTTCCTTGACGTGTTCTAGTTCAAGCTTCAAGCTAAGGATTTCCTTTTGATATTTCTTGATCAAGGATTTATTATCCATTATCTGCCAGAAACCAAATCCAAACTAATTGCATAAATCTTTCTATCTGCATATTACAAAATAACTATTTACTCATGAAGAAAATGCCTTATCATGTGCCGTATTACTACAGTAGAACAACCTTGTTTTGAGAAGGATGAATCTTGACATGCTTTGTTCTATAAGCAAACTTTAGAGTATTATGGGTCTCCTCATTACTTGTAGAAGCAGGGGTTATTGTGCAGATTAGCTGGATCACAAACAAAACATACATTATATGCTAAGCCATTTATACCAAAAATATGAAAGAGCTCAAGGGATTACCGATATACGGCCACGACCGCTCAAAGACGACTGCAACAACCTTGTCAGCTTTGAGTGTCCATATGGTATATGTGTTGCTTTCCCATCAGTTAACTTAGATAGGACCTGTAATAATCACTACAAAGAATTTGATAAGTTCAAGCACATTTGTAACAGCCATAGTACTTCAAAAGATGAAATCATAAGGCAAAAACTCACAGTCCCCAACGTCAATAGACTTTTATTGATGTAAGATCCTTCTTTCTCGAGATGGCTTGTATTATCTGTTTGGGAGCCCTCAGAGCCTGCCAAATCAATGAGATTCTGGCAGATTGAAGCAACACAAAGAGTAAATGGAATAGCTTCAACATCTCATATTCATTCAGATTCCTATTATCTGACAATTCCACGAGTCTATTACCAGATGTGAAAGGGAAACTTCATGGTTAATGTTGTCACCTCTTGGACCGCTCTCAATGGTCTGAAAGGAAAGGCAGAGATACTAATTACCATTTTAACCCTCTAAAGGAAAAACAGGTTACAGATCCCTAACTCAATCAGATACTACCAATGTCAGAATGGTATGACTTCGGCTGCTTAGTAAGTTGAAATTATTTGAACCAATATGGCGGTGCTCTGTTTTAGAATCAACAAGGATCGTGTTAGTTCAAAGAGCCCAAAGTAACCCTTAGACTCCGTAAGGGTAGAAATATAACATGCCTATAAATTGATCCAATCAATACAAAGATGATAAATCATATAACACAATTGAACAATCAGCTTCAAAGCATCCACTACCTTCGCCTGCAGCTATCAAGGATAGGCAATGGGCAGAAGAAAGCACAACGTGTTCCTTGATTCCTTCAACATATGTCCCCTGAAAATCAAATAGAAAAGACAATGCTAATGAAAGCATTCCGATAAAGATACACGAGACCGGTATTTGCACATTCCTCTCAATGGATTACTATGGAATACCCAAAAATATATAAATTTGAGTCCCAATCAGATGTACTCACCTGCACATCCTCGCAGATTCTAAGATTTTGTCCTGCGGGATCTAGCAAGTCATTTATGACCTAGATGTTGCAGTAAAAAATTTATGTTGCCATAACTGAAATCTTACTATCAAAGAGATCTCACTATTTAAAATAATAATACCCCATTCAAAAATATATCAGATAGATAAAATGAAAAACGGGGGGGAATGCTATAACAAAAGAAAAAAGTAACCTCGTTATAGATCTCAAGGTAGGACACTCGGAGAAAAAACTCTCGCCATGGTGTCTACAAAACAAATGTGGAATGCATTATTGACGTATAAACTTATGTGATTTGATAAAAGGAGCATTCAAAAGAAAAGAGTGAGGGTAATTAGAACTAGCAGAAAGCAGGAAGCTTAGAAATATCAAAACATAATCACCAGAACTTCTACACAAGATAAAATTTCCAGCCTTCTCATCTCTGCATTTGGCCACTAGCTAATAATTCCCAGCAAGTGCAAACACATTAGACTTTCCTATTAGACTTTCTTCGTTTCATAGCATTCAATGCATCATCTTTTCCGTGTATGAAATATCGTTTCAATGCTATTGTTGTTGTGTTCTTCCTTCCTTCTCCACTTAGTACCAAGCAGAATAACAGCAAAAAAGATTTTCTTAACTGCTGGAGAATGAATCACCTCTTCAATAATGCTGAAAACATCTTTTACAGCCAATGGAATGATACCAGGAGATTTCTGATCACCCTGTAGTGGTAAGCCAATTAGTTTCATGTCACTTATAAATTTAGCATCCACGTGTATGAAAAGGAGATTTCATTAATTTGACTTACAAACATAGTATGTGTTTTCCCACTGCCACTGACACCATATGCAAACACAGTACCTGCGACAATGAGGTGACAAAAACATTAAATTTTGTAAACAGTGGCTAAAAATTACAGAGGAAGATTGCCAGTATACAAGGTTCAATGGATAAAAACAAGCGAAATGGCCATAAATTTGCACCGTTGAGTGATGCAACCAATATGAGCAAGCATTTATATACAGATATGCCAAGAGCTAATATTGCCTGAGTTTAAAGAACAAACCAAATCCCAATAATAAAATCAATTCTTAATAAAAACACCATTCATCCATAGAACTTACCATTTACTCCTTTCATTGCACTACCAACAACGTGTTGCGCAGCCACATCATACACATGCCTTGTGGTAGTTGCTGGACCAAACACTTTGTCTGTACAGAGTCGGCCAATCAAAGATATTGCCAAATCTCATTAAATTTGTTTCTCTATTTATTTGAACAATGCCTATATCAGACGTACAAAAGGTGCATCAGAATTCCATGGAGCCAATTCTAAAACAAAAGTAAAAATGTATCCATCCATTCAGGGATGCCCAGTCTCCCCAGCCTGGTGTCCTTTAAAAAAGAGGCTTGGTACAGTCACAATAATTGACAGATGTTTAGCTGGGCTGATACTGATTTGCAAGCACACCTAGTTGTGCAGGAAGACATCCTTCCAATATCAGCGAAGAACCCTTAAAAGCTTTCTCAATGCCTCCTAATTCTCCCTTTCAGGTCAACCAAGTGCTATACAAAAATCAGGGTTTTGACCACAACATTCCAGAAAGGTTACACTAGATTGAGCAATAGCAAGTTGCTCGCATGTAGGATATATCTACCCACGACCATTGTCTGATTAATCTTGCCTTCACTGAGTTAAAGCCATAATCGGCCAGCACCAAAGACAATTCCTTCAATTCAGAGACCTATCTATCCATCTTAAGCATGCCCATACTGGAAATTTCTACTAAGAATGTAGATATGCCTATAATGCTGGTAGCTGCATGTGAAAAAAGCATTGGAATTTTGTATAGATTTCTTGGCACCATAAATGGAGATTCTGACCTTACCCTACTGGTAAACCTTGGCTGCAAAAGTTTTGAATGACGTCAATCCTAGATCATATTACTGCCCTTTATTGTAAGCAAGCTAGTATCCTTGTGTATATCAAGCTACTACTATCCTTAGGATCTAATTCTCATAATCAAGTTATGGCTACACTATATATTGTAATCCATGTGTTTGTTCATGATCAGGTTATCCATGTAATGAGCTCACACAACCATAGTGCTTAAGCAATGCCTGTCAATGAAAGGAGAAATATCTAGACATACCAAAAGCATATACAGTGGCCGCATTGTATTCATTCCGCACCATAGTATCACCATCTGCATACCATGCCACTTCATCTCCTTTCCGAACTTCCCGAGAGCTGTGTTACATGTACACATAACGTCACTTCTGAAGCTAATACTAAGGTTAAAGATCCAGTCTATTAGCATGATCATGCCTTTTGTTGAAATGCCATTAATTGGGAACTGGTTTTATCCATCGCAACTAAGAAGAAACAAACGTTGATCAACTATAGATGGATACTAGCTGATCCATCAATACCAAGCAACCAATTTTAGTTGCTGTATGTGCAATTAAACTTGTGGATGGCTTGCTGACAATGCAACTAATTGGGCGAATCCTGAACTAGTCATTGAGTAGTGAGGATTAATCACCGATTTAATGCAACTGCATGATCATTTATCCTGAGAATTGTACAGAAACGAATGCATGCACAGCACACATATGAAATACAAAAACTAGATCAAAAGTATCAGGTGGAGATGCCTTCGTGATAAATGTCCATAAAGTAGTATGATTTTGTCTAATCGATAGCCTAACACTTCACTATATCATCTCAAAGAGCAGGAAGCTTAGCTGCTGTGTCAAACACACATGATGTGAATTTCGTAATGCAAAGAAATTAGAGTAATCGTGATTCCTGACCCTCAATCAATCAAAGATGTGATATTACCTATTCAAACTTATATTTTGGCGAATGAAGCACAGATAAAACCATCGAGTTGAGGATACAAATAAAAAAAGACCTTCATTCTAGAAAAAAGAGGTTTTGGTGTGAGGAATAATAAAATCAGCGGGCCAAACTGTAAGAATGGAAGCAGACTGATCATGTGATTTGGTGCTAATTCACCGATTCCGAGCGTAATTAAGCATTAATAAAGACAAGGTATCGATAATCAAGATGCATTATGGTTTATCATGCCTCTGATCATTTAGGGTATCAGGAATCCGACTGACCTGAGGGGGCGGAACCGAACAGTCACTGTTACATTCTCCTGGTTAGCAAGTGCCATTCTCTTCATTAACTCGCAGTGATCAGTTACAATGGACGGGCTAGAAGAGCCCAATGAATTAAATGAGTTAATTGAGGAAGAAGTGTGCAGAACAATCTCTTGTTGCGGAAGAGATGGGCATGGCCTGGGCAATCCTCCTTTGCTTGAATGGGAATTCACCAAGGAAGACACAGAGGAAGAGGAAGTACAGGAAGATGAAGAGGAATAAGGAGAAGCAGAAAAAGAGATGGTGGAAGCTGGAGCCATAGCCGGAATCAGATTCTTTACATCATTGCCATTTCCATCGGGATTCCCATAGTCGTTTCGGCTGTCGGCTCCATTGGAACCTCCCTTGCTGCTCCCATTCCTGCTAATCCCATTGTTCTTCCCATTACCGTTTCCACTGTCATTCCGATGGCCATTTCTGCTGCTATCTCCACCGATGTGCCCAATGCTGCTTCCACTGTTCCTACCATTGATGCCTCCACTGTCGCACCCGTTGCCATTTCCACTGTTTTTCCTGTTCACGCTCCCACTGTTGCTTCCATTACCGCTCCCATTGCCGCTCCTACTGTTGGTTGCGCTGCAGTTCCTGCTGCAGCTCTGATTGGTGGTGTGTTTTCTTTGCAATGGGAGAGGCGAGGGTGCCCTCTCGGACGACGGTGGGGGAGCTGTGGCCATGGAGCTTTCACTGTGGACTCACGCGATCAAAGAAGATGAAGAAGAGCGGGATATAACAGAAAGATAACGAAGGAACCATGGGCGATGAGAGAGAGAGAGAGAGAGAGAGAGAGAGAGAGAGAGAGAGATGAGCTTCCTGCTTAGCTCCTTGGTGGGGTGTGCACTTGTGTTTAGTTTCCTTTAGGTTGTGTGATCCTTTGGTGCAGCACGGCGATGGCGATGGCGATGGCGATGGCGATGGAGGAAGGAGCGACTTGCAAGCACATGCGCGGACAAGGAGATGGAGGAGGAGAGCGGGGGATGGCGAAGCTCCGCCGTTCTTTTCCGCTCGCTCGCTCCCTGTCAAGCTTTCCTTCTTGCTTTCCTGCTTTCTTTCTTTCTTTCACGGGCTGCTGCAGCGCGCAGGCGCGGCGACGCAGACCGTGACGCAGACAAAACCCTAGCGAACACAGAGACAGACAGAGAGAGACGACAGAGACGACAGAGGAATCGTATCCGTATCCGTATCCGTATCAGTATGAGTGTGGGCGTATGCGTATGCGTATGCGTATTCGTATGTGCGTGTCGTTGCATGTGCGTATGCGCATGCAAACGTGCAAAGCGTATGTGCGTGCGTATCCGTATGCGTGCGTGCACCATCGTGTGCATGCGCATGCCGCCACATACGTAGCCAGGTGTGCGATGATGCATTGCGCGATGTGCGCATGGACATGAGGCGCAGTATATATACGTATCTGCAGTTTTTTTGCAGGCTTCTCACGGGGCCATGCCACTGTTCTAACGGATGATGCCCGATGATGGTGGTGCTGATGATGGTGATGATGTTGATGGTGATGATGGTGATGATGATGATGGTGTTGTTGATTATGCCAGAATCAACAAGTGTTCAGATGATGACGACCGTCGCGACATTGATGATGGTTGTGATGGTGAAGATGATGATGATGGTGGTGGTGATGATGGTGATGGTGATGATAGCGACGGTGGTGATGTTGATGCTAGTGACGCTGATCATGGCAATGATGATGCTGATGCTGATGCCGAATTCGACAACTGCTCCGTCGATCGTCGGTTGTCTCTCCATCGTTGTTGATGCTCGCTTGCCTCCTGTTCAGTTTGCGCATTGAAGACGATCACAAACCGTGCCCTTCTGCAGCCTTCAATGGAAGTCGCACGCTGCAGAAAGAAAAAACACAGAGCAGTAAAAAAGTTCACGTCCGGCAAAGGAAGGAGCTTTCTGCGCATGCATGCACCCAGCCGAGTACAGGAGTCTTTGTGTCGATCGATGCTTCCAGAATCGTACTTTGCAGAGGCATTGAACCCGATCGATGCCTTTTACGGTTCGATTTTCTGGGGCGGTTGCTTCTCTGCTCCGCTGCAAATGGCGGAGCCGGTCCCTCTCACGTGGCTTGTTTTCTACAAGGAATCGTTTGCTGCGGCAGCTAGCACCAGGAGCCATCGAAGCTCACGATCATCCCATCTGCATCCTGCTTTGCATCTCCTCCAGAAAAATGGCCCACGTTATCATTCATAACAGTGCAGAGAGATCAGGCAGATCGATGGCCAAACTTATAATAAACGCATCTCTGTAAGCTGAGCATCCTCCATTCATGCACGACAGACGGACGAAAACAAAAAACAAAAAAACCCAAGGAGACAGCCATCAAATCACAAACGAGAATCGTTGCGAAACTGGAAGTGGGGCCACTGTCTGTCGAGATTGAGCCTGTTGTTTCGGATCAGACAGACGTGTTTGCGGCAACAGACAAATGAGCGTGTTGATGATTCGGGAGGAAGCAAAGCGAAGCCTTAGCTGGATTTGGATTTGCTCCGACTAAATACCACAATCATTTGCATCGCTTATCACATCTCAACGTGCATCGTTGACGCTCCGACGGAGAATCTTCTTCCCCTGTCTGTCTTTTGGGCAAACACAGAGATCAGAATCGATGACAATAATTGATGTCCAAGGACGTTGTCGCGCTATGAGCATGATGGGTTCTCGACGCCCTCGATCAGGTGTTGGGATCGACTGGGGAAGTGTCGGCAAACACCAGCTTTCTCGAGTCACATCGACACATGGACCACGTTAGATGAAACCGTCTCGATGTCTTTGAATCGTATCTTTTCTTGTTTTAGGCCCAAGTGAGAGTTCTCGCAAGGATGCCAGTAAGTCTAGCTAGAATGTCTCGATCGTTTTTTACTGTTATTAATTGTATGCAGGGTGATTATAGATCAACTTCTTGCGCGAGCCAGTATCTACCTACAACGATTTCATCATGTCCTTTCAGCAGACACCTCAAAGCAAAAGCATGTCCAAGGACTAGAATATTGAGACCAAAACTGTCCCAGACTTTTACCGAGTTACGGCGCTGCTCCATGGACCAGCTTGCCGACGGACCCAAGCGGATCTGTACAAAGCAATGCGAGCGCCATTGCAGTAAAAAACGCCGACTCCCGCCGCGACGATGCCGATGAGATTCCCAAAAAATCTGGCACCGACGATCGTTTTGTGCTCTTGGCATGAGCCGCAACAAGGCGCAGATCGTGCATGCGATCGATTGGCGCAACTTCAGAGCGGCCGAGGCTCTCGCCATCGAGACCGCTCCGAGTCAGATGTCAATCGCTGATGCCTTCGACAGTGATACAATGTAATCGCTATTAAACCCCTTGATTAAGCCCCTAAACCCCTTAATCGAGGCCCTAATTAAACTCCTAAATCCCTTAAT
>JBBBWG010031620.1:0-16118 GCA_037176905.1 Azolla pinnata | reverse complement strand
AAGGCTGTAATTTCATGCTGGCATAGAGAAATTTCATGTTCCACATTGGTCTACATTAGACACGTTAGAATGTCCTTAAAAACTATCATAATTCTGTTGTCAAATGAAAGATTAGATGGAAAGGGAAGGTGATAAGGCAATTAGAATGTATATTACAAAAAACAAGGATTGTAGAAGCATCGTCTAAGCATACAGAGCTTATTGCTCAACTGATATCGCTGAAGCTCTTCTTTCTGTATGGCCACAATAATGATCGTAATGATACAAGCATTTCTCAAACCTGTCAACCTAAGCTTTGGGTTTGTCCCGGTGAGTTAGCCTACCACAAATTGTTATCTTTACAGAGATTAAATCATCTACGACAATCACTCTCCTCTGTTGAACATCTTTTGTGTTGCTATTGTTCCAGTGGGTTTCATAGATCCCATTTCCAAAGGTGACACGTTAACTGGAATTAGTATTCACTCCCTTCAGCTATAATACTCTTTCACATGTTATTCACGAGTTAACCTGCAGCAATAACAAGTGCACCTGAAGCAATAGGAAGCGCACCGAAATCTGTACCAATGATGTCTTCATGAAGTAAACTGCATCCAAATTGTTTCATACAAGATCAGAAAATGAACCATATGCTTTCAATTGTACAATTCGGTTGCGAAGGCACCTCTTATATAACCAGGACCGTCCTGCTTGATACATTCTGACTTCAAACGGTAAGGTTAAGAATGATAGCGGATTGACAAACAGCATGAAACCCTTCATAATGTTAGCCTGGCCCCATTTTTTCCTGAACAAGAGAGCAGTGTATGCCAGAACATACACCAGAAAGAAACATGATTAATTACAGTAACAAAACAATACTGTTGCTATGATCACGTGTCTTGCAGTCCAGACCTGATTATAACATTAATATATACAGGCCTTGGATAGGAATAAAATAACATAGTTATATCATGTTAAGCATGACAAGACTTCTATAAAGACATGGTAATGGTTATGACCGATCAAACCTGGAGCAAAGAGATAAGCTTCGGATGTTGTTCAAGTAGATGTTGCAGTTTAGTTTGATCCTTCAATAAATCCTGCATAAAAATAAATAGAAAAAGGAAGTTAAACTCTGGGCAGATGAATGAGCAGTAGAAGCTGTCTTTAAGTCACCTGTATGGCTTCTGGAGAGGCTAAAATCTGCTGAAGTAAGTTAGATTCCTGGATCTGTGAGCTCTGAGCTGGGTGCAGTGGCGGTGCTTCCATTGGTGCTTGTTGCATAGGCTGTGGAAGTTGCGGGGACTGAGTTGGCACCGCTGTCTGGTTAGGGAATTGTGCAGCTTGGGCGGTGGGCTGTGATATATGATGAAAATGCTGACCAGGACTTCCTGATATAACCGGACCTTGGGGTATGTTTGGCCTCCCTGGAGGAAGAGGAGGTTGAAAATTAGCAGGCAAACCATGTGGCTGGGGAGCTGGATTCCCGTTTGATGGGTAAGAATACAGCAAGGGTTGATCCGTTTGATTTCTGCCAACATTTTGATAGGGTGCTGGGGAGTGCATTACAGTACTGGTTAAAGGACCTTGCACAACAGGAGTCTGATTGGATGAAAATGGAGGTGGAGTAGGAGGCAAGGGAGGTGCTAGCCTTCCTGGACCCCCAGCTCCCATATCTTCACTTATAGACAGCATATTGGGCCACGAAGATACAGTCGCATGGGGATAAATACCACCCACATTAACTTGAGGATTTGGTGTATGAGTAACAGGAATGGTACCATAAGTAGCCGGGCTCATGGGGGTGATATGCCCTTGATCACTAGGCTGCCATGAACCAGATGGCCGTTGGAAAGGTGGAGGTATTGCTGGCATAGGTGCAGCTGCAGTATTGAGATTTGAAGAGGTCTCATACTTTTCTGGTATTACACCTGCAGGTATTGGTGGAGGGGGAGGCGGAGGCGGTGGTGCAGGTGCCATTGCAAACTGTGGATGACTTCGCTGGGGATGACTAGCTGATTCATGAGACGCTGTGGATCCATTATGCAAAACGTGGGCACTGAAGGTAGTTGAAGGAAGTGGTTCTTGGCGGTGCAAAGAGACGGCTACAGTTGACGCAACCTCGGTAACCTGAGAAACTTGCAGCTTTAAGTTATATCCTGATGTACTGTCCGATGGCATGGCCAGCACTGGAATAGGCTCATTGCCCTCCGCATATAGCGGGTGCTCTGCATTCTGCGCGCTGCCTGGTGTTTTCTCTGATTGAGTGGGCTTTGAGATGTTGCTTGCAGGTAGCATACCAGACACAGACACATGCCTTGAACTTTCGATCCTCGAGGAGAGGTGTACTTCAAAACCTGCTTTCCCTTCTTCAGTAGGTACAACCAAGTCGATTCCGAGTGGGAGGGATAACAAATCATCGGCATCAGGCACTCCTTCCAAGTCTATATCGACGTCATGCAGGTCTTCATCAGGCAGCACTGGTCTTACCCGAACAGCAGTTGTTGAACTTTCAGTCTTCGTGGTATCAACTGGTGGCTGCAATGGTGATGGAGCTGATGGTTGGCTCTCGACAGTTGTTGGAACAGCTCCTACCACTACATGCCGCTCACGTTGTCTCGCCATAAATTCATCGACATGGATGGATGGAGGTCTCCCACCACCAAGAGCACTGCGCTGGTTCATGCTGACTGAAATAGACGCGGACATTTCATTACCTCTTTCTCTAGCTACATAATCATCCACGTGCATAGATGGTGGCCTGCTTGTATTTGGCTTTCTCTGCCTGAAAGTATCTCTCCTCGATGAAGAAGTAGATGACAACATGCCCAACCCACGACCTGTGAGAGTTCCATTGGCACTAGAAGTTCCATCTGCCATTGGCCCAATCACACCATCTACATTATGTTTCTTGTTCACTCCATCTAGCATAACAGATGCTTTTCTTTTCGACGCTGTACCAGATGCAGCTGCTTTCTCAGGTAAATCATTAGCGCACTCCCAACTAAATTTATCGCCGAACATATTCTCATACAGACTATCAAACTTCTCATCCGAATCAGACTTGACATCGTCATCAGCTTGATATAATAGGCTGGGAACAAGTGTCCAATCCGGTGATGTAATTCCAGAGGGGTAACTGTCATCTGGCAGAGATTGCACAGTGTGTAGTCCACCAATTATCACCTTCACTTTCTTCTCCAATACAATCATAGCTGGTAAATTGTTCAACAACCGCAGCAATGCATTGACAAAGATGAGTGCCTGTTAATTTTATGAGGTAAGACAAAATGTTAGTAGACAGCAAAATGTAGTAGGTTTTTACATTCCATTACAATTTTCTTGTTGATCTCAGATGCTTGTACAACTACCATGTGTTTTGAAATGAGAAACGTGTACATCTTTAGTGTCCAGATGTATAGAAGAAACAGGCTGTAACAGTACCTATTTTGAAAATTTATATGATTTGTGCTAGCAAAAGTTATGAAGCACTTCATAATGTCCTATGGCTTACCATACACATCTGAAACATTCATAAACTTCTTGGTAAACCTAGTTTATTGTTGCCTGTACAGCTATTATATTTTGTAGATAGGTGAAGGACACAGTTCATTGCTACAGTGTCACATAAATACCTTTCTATAATTGCATACCGTTGGCTCTTCACAAGTGCCAGAATCTTCTACTCTACTCTTTAACGTATCCATGATACCAGATAGAATCTCATTAGATTCCATCTTATCCATCTCGAATAGCACATGCAATGCACCGAGACCACAGGCACTGCAATCGTCCATAAATTGTAATTATTCATTATTGTATTTTAGAAAAGGAAAGGATGGGAAAGAAACAATCAGGAATCTTATATACCTCCTCCCTGCAGCAGAGAGTTGGATTGCTGATAGAAAAAAATTCTGAATAATACTGAGGATCTCTTGCACATCTGTAGTTTCAGATAAAGCAGCAGCCATGCGTTTGCAGAATGGCACAAAAGACTCTATTCCTTCAGGAATCCAATGCCTAATATCCTTGACATCAGCCTCCAATGCCTCAGAGTCGAATGATATTTGCAAAGGAGTTTTCTTTATTGATAGGGCAATGAAAGCAAATGCAGCTCTACCAAGTTGATTGCTCACAATTTTTTGCATTGCTTCAGACATAATGCAAAGCTCCTTTCCAAAGGGCAACACCTGCAGTAAATATTTTCTTCATGAGCTTTGTTCTTGACATACATGAATACTCATCATATCTTCTATTTTCTGTTTGTTTAGTACTGATTCCACGCATGTTGCATTTCAAGTGGTCTCAAATAATACCCAGGTGAACACAAATATATAGATAACGTACACCTTATGTTCAGCTTTATGTTACAGGTTAGCGGCAATCTAGGCTGTTCATACAACCACTCCAATGATGAAACTATCAACCATAAAATTTCTGCTTAAGTTAGACGTTTCCACTACTGATTTCAGGGTTTTTTTCATCTCACGTGTCTTTTGCCTTTTTTTGCAGATTTGCTTACAAACCTTTATTTGAGTCTCACTGGTTTTTTTCATCAACCCAATCTTTTGTTAGCTATAATCACCTTTCACATACCTCTACCTCAGAAATTCTATATTTTTATTTAACTTTGTCTGCCAAGTCAACCATTAAATGTCCTCAGGAATAACCAGTCTTCTATTTTATACAACTATCGGATAGAAATAATTATTACATTTTCTGTAATGGTTGTAATGTATAAATATATGTGCAATATAAACAAACAATTCTTTTTTATATTAAAATAGGTTCTTTCTATTCAGTAAAAATCCACCGAATCTAGTGATCAGAATACATCTTACAAACTACATCTGAAGGATATCGGTGGTAGAAATAGAAAGGTGGAAATAGCTTATATTGGTGGACCATACTGACATTATATCCCCCACTCTTGATGCCAAAATTTATGGATGAAGAGAAGTTTTGTAATTGTGTTATCTGATGATCCTTCTATTGCATCATATCGTCCCCTTCAGTGTGAATTATCCCCATCCAGATCTTCATGATCATGTCGGCAGGAGGCTCCTTTTTGCCCTCAAAAACATTTTTGTATCTCACCCCATATGAGCTCAACGTAAGGCTAATAACCATATCCTATTATCCATTTACCTCGTGCTGTTCATCTACTATGCTTGCATTACATATTTGCACTTAACATGACGACTTACTAATGTCCCAAAAGGTATTAACATGTCCTGAACACATAATAGTTTCTTACCAGTATATTGTTGTATGTCCATGCCACAATAGCACAATACTCAGCAAATCTAGGACAATCTCTTGCAAGACGCCTATACATAAAAAAAAGGATTTTAGAACCATAAACAATAAAAACTGTGCAGGTTATTTGTGGATATGTATAGTTAACTACCGGTGGAGAGTGCTTTTAGGAGAATTAGAAATATTTGGGTCACAAATTGCAACAAATGTATCTGTGATTAGGCATAGAATACGAAGTGGGATTGTTGGCTTGACTTCGGGTTTTCCTGAAGCTATCTGCTCACTCCCTGCCTGCAACAGAGCTTGAACTATACCCTCACGCATCAGCACTTTCTGTCAAGGATAAAAAAAAGGTATATTTAAAATGTACGGGAAAAAATTCAAGCTCTGGATGCTCAGAGACTTACTTTTGTTGCTGGATGACGTGCTAACTCCTGTAATACCTCCAGCAGCTGCTCTACCTAATGATAATAACACACTTTAAGTGCCCATAATGTCATCCATTAAGCAAAAAGGTGCAAATATGGCAAACCTCCCATCTTGTCAAATTAGGAGGGATCACAACCCTGAACAAAATACTTTTAGTGTGTGCGAGTATTTACATATATTTGTATATTTCTATTTACAAAACATGCTGCGATGTCCTCCTACACACCCCGTCCAGACCTATAATTCCTCAGCTAATTATACGCTACAGCAGGCCCCAGAGTACTATTTATGAAGCTTGTCTTGAAGTTATATAGTCATTTGCCCAAATTTGTATAAACTTTCAGGGGCCTATATTATAAATACAATCATAATTAACCACTGTTCCATGAAGTGTTTTACAGTGACAGCAAACACTTTACCCGAGAAATATCACTTTCCGCTCCTCCAGATGCAGTGTGCTCCTGTATAAATGTGATTACTGGACGCACCAATGCAGAAGCTGATTCTGGACTTTGACATGCCATACGAACAGCAAACTTGACGAGCAAGGCTTGGAGTAGAAGTGAGGCCTATATCACAATTGCGGAAGAAATAGTAAAGAACAAATCAGCAACCAAAATAGGCATTTCCTTCCCATTAAAAGAAAAGAGATGGCACCATTACAGTGAAAGAAATATGAAAAAACATGGTGGCAATCGTATCAAGATGAGATTCAATTGCTTGAACCAGCTTCTGACATTCAGAAGGCTCGCAATGCCAGCCCACAGACTTCATGCACTTCGTCCCAAGCAATGTACCAACAGCTAAACTTCGGGAGATGTCCATAGCCAATATTTTGTTTGTACAAAGCTGAGGGTATTCAATCGGAAGCATATCTCCCTGATAGCATATCAGTACCAGTATTTAGAGCAGTAGCAATGAAGTCGTTCCAATCACAGCACATAAAGATTGTAAATTCCAAAGAAATCAATACAAAATGATTATTATTACCAGAATCCAAAACACACTAATAGCTTCTTTTGGTTCCAAAGGAAAGAACGTAGTCTGAATAAGACTTGAAGTACCCAAGCCCAGTAACTTAGCAATAAGCGATGGGGTCCAACCTAAGACTGGCCAAAACGCTAAAGCAGATGCCAGCACACGAGAAACAGATGCAAGAACCAGCATCCCTGCATCCCAAGAAAGCTTGGATGCCAATCGAGAACTGCTCACAAAAGCAGACTTTGTAAAAAATTTACATATGGATCGCTGTTCATTGAACAAATGCTAGGAAATGAAAGATTTTAGAAAACAGACCAATAATACAATCTCAGCATACATACCACACACATGCATGCAACTGGAGAAGCACTTCTACAAGTCGTGTATTGCGATATTCCTCGCCTGTCAACTGTATAAAATTTCCTTAATTTCAGCATGATATCCTTGTTATGTTGAACATGCATATCATCATTATAAGTCGGAGTTGCACATGCTGCCTCACAGAAAACAGAATCTGGGATCTAATTCAGACTTTGAACTGCATGTTTAGGAAAAAGGACAAGTTTCATGCATCCATAATTTGTCATTTCATGATTACCACATTCTAATGATTTATGCTAGTGGATGTAAATGATTGCTGAATACTGACTCTCTTAGAAGCAGTATGGAACACAATGGCAGAGTTTATTACTCTCATAAGAGCAGAAACTGATAAAGCTGTTTGCTCATATGGATCAGCTGTGAGTAGAAATTGAGAATTTTTCATTTCAGAACTAACTGAATTTATAGAAATCGTGCAAATTGTATGTATGGAACAGACAACTAAAGACAAAACAAAGGAAGCTCCAGTTCTTCCTTTAGGCTCATGTGGCTGCAAACCTGTAACCGCTTAAGCAGGGAAAGCAGAAGCAAAAGAGTTGGTAGCAGAAGCCCAAGAAGGCTTTGTTCCCGCTCTTGCTCTAAAAACATTTCCGTGATACCATCCTCTTCACTATCCTCCTCTACCATGTAATCTGCTTTCAGATTAAAAAAGTTCAACAAATTCAGCTCCAAGTCTAATGCAGTTTAATGTAAAGAGATTTGTTCCAGCAACAAATATCACACCATAGTCAGCAGTTGATGATTGTAATACACCTGCACCATATTCTAGAAGAATATATGCAATAGACATCGCACCTTCTCCATATAATACTGCAGCCATACCCTACACAGAAGCAACAGTAAATCAGAAGTTAGCTGTAAAGAACTTCAACCATAACAATCAAGAAATATACCTATCAAATAGCTACTAAACATCAACTTACTGGGTGACACGCTATAGATGCCATGATACGCATTGATACTGTTAGTTGTATAATAGCTGTATCAGGAAGGACAGTTCCTGTCGCTCCTAGCATGACACCCCGTCCCAGTAAAGTATTGACAGTGGGAAGTTCAGTGCTCACAGCAGACTCCCCAATTGTGTTGTCAACCTCAACAGAATCTCCAATAGGAAGCCCTCCAACAGCTACTGAAGTAACACTCCCTACAACTAGTGCTGCAGCATACCGCAACAAGCCAACAGGACCCTTCTTGTGGAATATCACTGCGGCATCCACCCAATCAAGCAACCGTGCACAAAGACCATCTTTATTACCAGGTCCTAGACCATGACTACCTACAGCTATGTCAATGCTTGTTGGTGAGCAATATTGCAAAGCCTTCTGCAAGGACAAAGCATGGGGTACCCAGGCCGCAAGACTACTTGTAAATAAGTCTTTCAGAATGACCTGCATAACCTCTGCTGCTGAGTGCACAACAGCTCTATTTATTGCATGTGCCTCTGTAAACAAATCAAGAGAGAGAACAAACATGAGACAGCTACAGCACAAATAATCCAAAGGCAATGGAGGATATATTTTGTTACCATACAGCTTACCCTTTATGTCAGGATGGGACTCAGGTTGCAAGGCTTCAACAAGCAGTATTAAGACCTGATGCCAGAAAACACACATATACATCATCCATTTGAACAATTTGAAAATCTAACCCTGACAAGTCTAGGGAAACATAAGAGTTGAGAGTTGCCTCAGGAAAGAATGAAATTGATGAAAGTGCCTGTCTACCAGATTCTGATCTGCAAATACCAACACCAAACTTGAGCCTTTTACATAGATGGCAGGATCCTATGATTATCGAGTTTTTAGATAAATCATATTACCTGGAAAACACTGAAAGTTCCCATAGCAGCCATAGGAAACTCTCGCTGTACTGGGAAGCGGCAAGCAAACGATCTAATAGCCCAATCTGGGAATTACAAGCTCAAATTTATGGGTTTGAAATAATATGGATTCCTGCTTTACCATAAATAATCTTGAGCCGATATTTTGGCACTAATAGAAGCATTAGAAAATTCACTACAACAGGTGAGATTAATGGCATTTTTATAAATAATGATAGACAGCAAATACCTAACATGAAAAGATGGTTTCATCAAACAAAACAAAGCAGCAAGATAATATCCTAAATATTGGAGGACAGTTTATAATTTTCCCATAATCATGGGTTGATTGAAACAGCTTAGCTAATAACTAGAAAGGTGATTAATGATAAAGAACTCAAAATAATCAACACTATTTTCATTCCATGTGAGATCTAGTGAAATTGTCAGCTTCGCCTGAATATTTCATGATATGCCATGCTGTCCATGAGATACGTGTTTCTGGAATCTCCAACCAGTTTATTTCAAAGAGAAGGTCTATCGACTAACATCATAGCAGAAATACTGAATTCCTAGTGTCCTTTGTACATAATGCAAAGCTTACAGTATCCAATCATCCCTGATGACAGGTCACTACTTCATAGAAACTACCCTGAAAGTACTTGCATGTCTGAGATACATTCTTGCCTTTAAGTGGGCCCATCAAAGAGTTCCCTCAAGAACATTCATTAAGCCATTTTGGGCTCTTAAAAATCACAATATCAGTAAATTATTTCACACTAGCATTCACTCACCCATCAGGTAACAGCACCAACACCAACTGAGAAACGGAAATACCCATTGCAAACTGTTTTAGCAATGTTAGCAGTGCTAAAGCCATAGATATACTTTCATTGATATCAGCAATGTCTAGCTAAGCCCCATGCAACAATCATGGAAGAGATGTATTCTGTCTGAGTCAACAGAAATAGCACAGTGATGCAAAATCAAAATACTGTCATCACAAATAAGAGGAGCCAGGGAATTATTTACCACAGAAAGATTTGTCATAATCATGTGTCCGAGGTCTCGCATTTTGCACACAAAGCCACCAGAAATCAAAGATAATGCATTCCTTAACTCTAGAAAAACACCGCTTTCACCATCTTCAGTACCAATGAGGGCTGCAATCAGAGTGTTTGCTGCTTCTTGATCAGATGCAAGGAAGAGTAATCCTGTAATTAAATGACACGGGATGCTTAGTCTTTTCACATTTTGTAAAGTGAACAGAAACCAATTCCTTAAAATCATAACAAACCTGACCGTGAACTGACTAATGACAAAATGATGACTTGAACATTGCCAATAAACTTCATAAAGTGATCTCTAAATTTTACGGTAGCAGATGTCATCCATGGCACAGAAAGTAATGCTGCTAGAGAAGGAATGAATCGCCTCTCCTGTAAATATAAACACATCCTGAGTTGAAACCTCTCCAATCCAAAAAAAACCCTCAGTAAATGAAACACTTGTGGAAAGACCTGCCTGCAAGATAAACAGGATATCCATGTTCAGGTCTTTATGAGAAAATGAGTATTTAGAAGATGAAATCCAGCTGAAGATTGTGTTGGGGGGTAATGTAAAAGCATTATCATCTCCATGCAAAATTAGCCAATTTGCCACTTCAGCTGGAGACCAGTATTGAGGGATATCACTTTCAATCAATGAGTTCTGTGCCAAAATAAGAAACAGGTTAGCACATATTGAGATTGTTATTAAGCTATAAATTCATTGGTCACAAAGTACGGCTTACTGCAAGCCCTTTCACAGATAAACTGAGCTTCTTCAGGATGTCTTCTGAAAGTGCTGACCCGCCTGTTGTCTCAGATATTTCCACCAGATATTCTACCGCACACTAGAAAACAATAAGCCAATTTTATATAACTCAACTCAAAGCTCTCCACATATTGGAGATTCAGGGATGCTGTTACATAAAATGCAAATAGAAGTATCATAAATGCATGACAGTGTAGACATGAGTAAAGGTAGCGAAACCCGTAGAAGGCATACTAATGGATTCTAAAAACATATATAGTGATGTTGCACACATTTTCGGGCTTCAAAAATGAATATTCAGACCCCAAATTTTAGAAACATTCACACCATACAGATAAGAAATTTTCATATCTCAGTACCTGAAATTCTGATGCATATTGATAACAATGCAGGTGCCGGAGAATCTCAGATGCCAATTGAGCAACATTTTGACGTTTTGTCTGCAACATTGATTTCAATACTGAACAGTACCCAATGCTGACACTCGGTTTGTCAGTGGTCAAAGCTTTTGTAGGCCACCAGCCTAAGAGCGCTTCACATGCAAAAGCATGCTGACATGCACACTTCAACGCACTTAGGATCAATAGTAAGGTTGCAGAAGACTCAGCAGCAGCATATTGTAATGCACTCATCAGAAGATGAAAGCCTCCACCAATAACAAACTGAAAACACCACTCAGCATCCATGCAAATAAACTGTACAACTGCAAGGCCTCCAATGATATATTCTTCCTGCATCATAACCAGCATTCCATGCATATATAAACAATAGATATCTACATAAAACTTCACCCTACTGACTAAATACAAATAAGAAGACATACACATAGAGGTAAAAATCTTCCCAGGCTAAATTTAGAAACAAGTATCAAAAACCTAAATGAGAATTTTCTTGGAAATAAATATTTGAAAAGCTGATTTCAAATCTATAAATAATGAGCATTAAAATGAACTAGGACAGGAAGAACAAGACATTTATGTGTGGCCAAACAGACTTATGAGGTAAAACACATCCCACTTTGTCCCCCATCCTCTGGGCCAATATCATTCACAATTAATCCAGATTTTTCCGTACAGGTATAAAGATGTGATCCACAGAAAACCACTATAACAGGATTCATACATACCGTTACAAAATCAGGTTCTGGATTTGAGGAAATCTGAATGCTTCTTTGGAGCCAATCAAACACCGTCTCCAATATCATGGACACATTAAGTTTTGCTTGTGGTTGGTCACCATGCAGTACACCATTTATTACTTGCATTTTCTGTAAAGCTTGTTTCAGTGCAGTTTTGAGTTTACTTCTGCTTTCTTCAGCATTTGTTATTCGAAGAGGCCATTGGGGAATAACATTCTCAAACCCATGCTGAGATAAACCAGATGAAACAGCTGACACCAGAACATCAAAAACTTTTCCAGATATTTGGCGATCTACCCCAGCGTTTGTGACCTGAATGGCCAAGCTCAGCAGATGATGAATCACTTCTGATTGTTCACTATCCTCACGTGCAAGCTGCAAGTGTTCCAATGGTGTTATCACCTTGCTTCGACAGCTTGCATCATCTTGTAAAGCTTCTGGAAGGTCCTCTGGCTTAAAGACAGCTTCTGGAAGTAATATTGCATCTGATAGAGTATTGTCGATTTCATGATCAAAGTTGTATTGCCCCAATTCCTTGACAGAGTTCCCATAGACAACAAGTGTAAGAGCACGATAACTGCCTCTTATCACCAAATGGTCTGTCACGGCTGCCTGTTCCAATGAATGCACCAAGATTCAGTGGATCGATCAACTGATTGATTGAATTCAAACAAAAAGAAAACTAACTTCACACTATGAACCTGAACTTCCAGTATATTGGATGCTGAGGGCGAATAGAGAAAGGATGGACATAGGCGTTTGAATCGAGCTTCTCCACCAATCCTAACAAATATCTCGAGTGCAAAAGATTGTGGAAAGCTAGCCCTACAAGGTTCAATTTTGTAAGCCTTCTTTTACAAATCTGCAAAAACTCCTGCTAGGTAAATCAAGTTTTGTTGACCCATACAACAGAATTTGACGTTTAATGAGTTACAAAATCTACTATATAGCCAGTTTTGCATCTCAAATATTATCTCCGAAAAGCAGTGTGACCCAAAAACTACTGTACTCAAGTTTGCAGTTCATGTCAATCGTAGGCAAACTTGTTCAGTAGTGCAGACCTTATGAGCGCATTCGCTCTCCTGAGTACATAACAGTACAAGAAATGTACGACAAACTAATATCATGTATAAGAAATCTTTAGAACGCAATAAAGTATGCATGCAGATAATGTAGTGTGCATAAAAACAGAGCCATAAGGAAAGGAACTATAGCTCAAGAACACAGTTCCTGCACAAGATCTAAAAAGGATAGAGACCAACACTAGAACCCACAGACCCACCCCAGCAACTTGGGGAGATGTGATGATACATCCAATACATACCGAAGGTCCATGACCAGTGCACATATAATTGACAATTTTTGTGGTGTACACCACTGAACACTTAAAGAGAATGCATATCCAATCTGCAGCGAACTCCATGGATCAGAGGCCCTTGGCCACACACTTCAATTCCAAAATGATAGGCATAGAAGATGTTGGCCCTAAATCTAACAGACGAGCATTGTTCACCTTAGGAACAAATACAACTTTCTGCAACCCGCATTAGATCCAAGACAACTTCATGGTTCTCATTGTCAATGCTCTGAGAAACATGCTAACAGAATTCATCAGCACTGTATATCTAAATGCTGATGAAAAACACAAGAACCAGGGAATGCACTTGTCCCTGTGAGCAAAAGCCCAAGTTCCTAAAGTTTCTATCAAAAGTAAAGTAGCAGCATTGAGAATCTCTGACATGAAGTTGAAAATCCCTATCTCCAAATACTATAATCCTCTTAATGATCATTTACATCCAATGTGAAAGTCCATTTGCATCTAAGGTTTAACTGGTCTTGCATCCTAACCATCTCCGTCAGTATGAGCAAGTTCATCAAAATCACATTCACCTGTAGATTTCAAGTAATGGATTGCTGTACAATCTTAATGTTAACAATTTAGCATGAAACAGGTCCAAAAGCATGAATATGATTTGGATTAAGTAATCCACATTCATATAAACGAATCATTGATGCAACTACCTCGTACGAGGTGGAGAAATCAGGTGATGGCTCACCAATGAATCCCCAATATAGTTACTCCTCCTGGGGTGATGCCATGAGATTTTGTGACTAGATATGGAGTCAAATTGTATACCAAAAGTGCCCTTCATACCAAGCAATAGCTATATGTTGCGGAAAGCCCACTAGAGAATATGGTATATATAAGCTTATCTCCTGTACATGCATCGAAGTTATCCTCCTAAACTACATTGCATTTACATGATGGAAGCACGAGGGAATGTGTAGCGGCTATGGAGAATTCAGCTGGATGACCATATCTCATCACTTCCCTGAATGACATCAGGTGGTATAGGGTCTTTTGTGTGTGATTTCTGTATGTATTCTATGGCCGACAATCACTGAGTAGCCTGCTCTCAATGTGCCATACCATGATCCTATTGTAGTGAAGCTAGTTTGAAGTTTACAGTGTTCCTTGAAAACATAAATTCTCTTGCAAAGAACTAAGTATTGACAGATCTAAGCATTTAAGTTTCCAGGGCCAACCACTTTATTTTCAGGTTCTATTATAACTTGATTTCTTCACCTTCAATGTTATGAGGGATTTCCCACACTAACATATTACAGCTAGGAATCAATACAGAAACTCAAAACTAAGAAATAGCTATTTTATAATTGTATGAATGACCCATAGACATCGGTGTGGCCATGAGGGAGAGTTGTGTCTATAGTTTTGGAATCTTCTATGGACATAACGATGTTGGAAGAACAGGTAATCACCATGATCAATGGGTGCAGGTGCATTTATATGAGACTTCATGATGGTTGCCATCTAGTGTATCCCAATAATAGTCCAAAAATGTTCCACGATTATAAGAACAGAGAATGTCAGACTCCAAACGAGGATGGACACTAATAAGATGCCAAAAAATCACACTTCGGTGATTATTTTGTGTTTTTCGTACAGTCTGGCGACCTTTTTCATGAATGCTTGTGATCCTTCCAGGGACTTCACATATATATCATTTTCATTGTCTATCCATATCCCATTCATTAAGACTGTGATGTGTACATGGGAAAGAGGATACATACTCTTACAAGTATACGGATTGAAAACTACCACTTATGACTTAACTAACGATGTTTCGTGCATTTGGATCAATAGTGGGATGAAACGATTATCATTTAATTCGAAAGAGATATGAAATTCCACTTACCCAGAAAGAGAGAGTGTAGGGCAGAGAGAAGAAGCTTGCAGCTCTAAGAATTCACATGAACAAATGACAACTGGTTCAGTGAAGCGCACCTGCAGAAAGCAAAAGAAAAACTGGATCAGAGAAGGAGTAGGGGACGAAAAAATGTAGCTTTCCATGCATGCGTCCTTTTTTCACTCCACCTATGTACGCATACATGTAAGGGGGGGTTGTATGTATAGATTCACGGTGATCAAAAGATCAGGCGAAAACCGGAAGACATCTAGGGATGCTGCGCAAATGCAGCAAATGAATCTTCTCCTCCGACTCGCAAAGAAGAGAAGGCAAAAGGGGTACTGCTGATGATATGCAAAGCGTGCGGACAGAAGAGAAGGTAAAGAAAAGGAGAAAATCGAGCACTTCAAAGACGGCGATGGAAGAGGAAGAAAAACAAAGAGGAGAAGGGGAGGAAGGCAGAGAAACAGACACACGGAAAGAGAGAGAGAGAGAGAGAGAGAGAGAGGGAGTTACCTCGTCGACGTACTCGGAGAGATTGGAGTGGAGAAACGACTGCGCGAAGAGGACGCAGGGCTTAGGCCGCACCATGGCGGCGGGGCTACTGTGGCGCGCAGGAATTAGGGTTAGGGTTTGCGGGCATGGCCACAGTCGTTCGCTACTGTATTTTGCTCTCAATCAAGTCCGTCTCTCTTCTGTCTTCTCTCTCTTCTCTCTGTTTCCGAAGAGAGAGAAAGGCTGTGTGTGTTTTTAGAGAGAGTGTGTGTGTGTGTGTGTTTTTAGAGAGAGAGTGTGTGTGTGTGTTTCAGAGAGTGTGTGTGTGTGTTTCAGAGAGTGTGTGTGTGTGTTTTAGAGAGAGTGTGTTTTAGAGAGAGTGTGTGTGTGTTTTTACGAGGGTGTGTATGTGTGTTTTTAGAGAGTGTGTGTGTTTTACGGTGCGTGTGTGTCTGTGTGTCTGTGCTTTACAATGTGTGTGTGTTAGAGAGAGACTAGCCAAGTGACACAGCTCGTCCGTAGAATGCTCACTGCAAAATACGATCGTCTAATGTTCACGTGGGGGTACTAAAATGTTGTCGTGTTTCGTAATACCACACAGTATGAAAGT